>JAOXYD010051565.1:0-13312 GCA_028565735.1 Pinacopodium congolense
GTCCCAGCGCCACCTCCAAGAATAATTCCCAGGACACTCTATTAACAACCACAAAGCAGAATTGTAATCAGATTTCTCCAATGCTAGCGAAAAACTCTAAAGATAAAGAAAAAGCAGAAGAGTTCAATCGCTAGAGACAACTTCTGAGAATTAAAAAAAAGAATAAGGCCCTTTAATTTTCTCAAAGAATACTAAAGGATTTTGTTTTGCGACTCAATATGTAGAGAGTCGAATTCGATAAGACAGTTTAAGCAAAAACAGAGCAATAATTTTGTTAATGATTTTCTTTCTTCATCACTTTTTAATTTACTTATAACATAACAATTCATATAAGACAGGGTTTGTCACATAAAAGAAGAACAAACATATTCAAAATGTTGCACACTGGTGAGTGATAATGATACAAAGGCAAAAGTCACGAGAACCCTTTTCCAAGCTTCTGTATAGCAGAGTAGAGCTTTCGCCATGAACCCACGGCGTTGATTCCCATGTCCTTGAGGTCTTGTAATGTAAGTAACGACAATACCTCATCGTCAACTTCGTGAATCTAAAAAATGTTGCTTACTGACTCAACCCCAATTCAAAGGTGTTGGTTACCAGGTTGCTGATCTTCTATTTGTAACATGTCAAACGAAAGCTATATAATTATTTTCTACAAGTTTTTCTACTATCATTCGTTATTTAGTCTACTTTTGAAAATTTTTAGAATCTTAGTCTCATGAAAACTTATTTAATCAACATTGAAAAGGGTTTTTCCCCCATGTTTGATAATGGTTAAACCATGATTCAGACGGTGCAGTCATGATTGAAAAGCTGCTATGCAGACCGGATGAAGAAGAAGATGGAGAAATTTGACTTCTTAAATGGGTCCAATATAATTTTTAAAAAAAAGAAATACCCTGTACCAAACATGTGAGTCCCATTTAAATTATGGATCAATAGAGACTTGCCGTACAATTTAATAGAAGTTACTCAGTATTTTTTTAAAATATTTTCTAAACATTATGATTAAGGTTTTTTTAAAATATTCTAAAATATTAAGATATAATTAAAATTTTAAAGTTTAAATTGACATTTTTACCTTTTGATTTTTAGTTTAATTATTTTGTTTATATCTGATGTCATAACGTAACACAAAAACACTTCCAAATAAGATTTTAACTTTGATTTTTATGCCAAATAAAATAATAATCGAAAATCAAAACCAATATCAAAACTAAATATCTCCTAAATCAAAACTTGATCATCCATCACCTTTGAAATATAATATAGGTAAGAAAACATCATTCTAATCCTAATATTTTCGCTAATATTTAAGTTAAATCATAATGTTTCATATTGTTCATGTTAGATTTAAAATTTCAGAAGTATTCAAAATGAATTTTAATGTTTTAAAATTGTAAAAAAAAGTCTGATATAACTTCTATTAATCATAGGGTTTAGGACTGTTTTTGAATATTTTTAAAATATTAATACTCTTTTAAAATATTTATAAAATATGAGGGTCTGATTTGAACATTCTAAAACATTATGATTTGACATAAATATTAGTTAAAACGTTAAGATTGATATAATGCTTTTCCTATATACTCCATTACCTTTGACATCGAATTGCAAATTAAATCAAAAATTGAACAACTATCACCTTTGAAATAGATTTCAAAGGTATTATAGTAAAGTTAGTTAATTGAAGTAAGGAAGGTGTGCACATAGAAAAGATCATGCATCTTAGGTGACGCATCAGTTCCATTTTAGCGTGTTTCCTTTATTGAGTAGTGGACTTAATGATTTTATGTTAATCATTCACCAAACAGTGACTACGTTGATTAGGATGCCAACCACCAACTAGCACAGTTTACTTAATGTCCTTTACCCACTATCTTGTACATGGTTATAATTTCTATTAGCCTATAAACACCTTGTTTAATCAAGGCTTTCGTTACACGGAGAGTTGGAGCCATTATAAATTTATAACTATTGTGAGAGTTAACAAAAAATTGGTTATTTTACTGTATCTTTGGTGTAATATTTCTCCTTTTTATAACTATTTTTTTTGTTAAAATAAATATAGTTGTGTTGGCTCTTATATGGCATCGAAGGAAAATGGAGGAATGAATTAAGTGATTAAAAATTTTTCTAAGTCTTATACCTAATTAAAAAATTTCCTTTTAATGTGCCTTGAAATATAAAAAAAAATATTGAATTCATATAATAATATATTCTAAATTAAAGTAAAATTTTAAAAGTAAAGAGATAAGGAAAGAAAGATATAAATCAATCTATGATGATTCGGTGCGCAATCCACACTTATGTCTACTTTTCAATTTCTTGTTAGAAATTTAATTATTTCAATTTTCTTCATTGATGAAGACCAACTATTTTATAATCTTATTTTCTTTACAAGTGAAGACCAACTCTTACAATTTCAATTCAATAACCTAAATATTAAAAATACACTAATAAAATATCTTACTTGATTAACTCAAAGTATTTAAAAAGATGT
Organism: Pinacopodium congolense; assembly: GCA_028565735.1. Taxonomy (NCBI): domain Eukaryota; kingdom Viridiplantae; phylum Streptophyta; class Magnoliopsida; order Malpighiales; family Erythroxylaceae; genus Pinacopodium; species Pinacopodium congolense. The sequence continues at coordinate 2,504 of JAOXYD010051565.1, forward strand.
TGACAACTAACTCAAGGAAAAAATGAATTGAACTTCACAAAAAAAAATCCAAAACTACTTAAATAATCTCGAGAATGTTTGTTGATTAATTTAAAACACTTATTTATATGTGAAAATCCCTTAATTATCCATTTACAACCACTAGAATGAATCCAAAATTATTTAATACTCATTTTCCATTGAAACTAATGGTCGCAGTCTGGATTTTACACCCATTAGCTAACCAATTGTTATCTTATTGATTGACCAATCTTTGTAAAAACTGTATAGTAGGCAACTGCTTTCATAACCATTGGTTGATCATTCTTTCTAGAAACTATTTTAAACATTTTATCCTATTATATCACATCCAAATTACCTCAAAACGTATTTAAAAAATTATGTTTCTTTTCACAAAACTTAACATACACATATACATGCACCCACGCTCACACACACACACACACATTTCAAGCTAGTTCTCTAAAATATTTTAATGTACCAAGAGGGGTATTTAAAAACTCTCCCATATATTTCCTTGTCAAAAAGAAAAACTCTTCCCATATATTTCACTTTGATTATGTAACCTATATGTATAAACTCTAAACTTGAATGTTTATACATCACTTTAAACTTATAATCACTTTAGAAAGCTCAAGATAATACTTACAATAAAATTATAAAGTAAAACATATTTAAGAATGCTATCTTGATCTTCAACCATCCCTTTGATGCTTTTTCTTCATGTATTTCTACTTTAGCTCTGAAGGCTCTAAATTGTTTCTCTTAAAATTTTTCCATAATCCTATTTTTCTAACATATTAAAAACATCAAAGTCATTAGTAACAAGATTATTTTGTCATCATAAAAACCTAGATGGAATTCCTTTAATTCAACAATCTTTCCTTTTTTATGATCATAAAACCATTGGATATCAAGGAAGCATTTAAAAAAAAACACCAATACTCAATAATTGATATTGCTCCAATAGCACTTAAATTTATCACTTTCACCTAAAATTTCTCTCATTTTATATAATATCAAAATATTCACAAGAAAGAAAATAAAACTTATTTTAAAAATAAAATGATCGGTATCATCAAAAATCGAAACTCCACCTAAATTCTTGCACTCCTCATAAATTCAAGCATTATAAACAAGATATAAACATCTCAAAAATCAAACTCTACCTAAAGAAAAGAAACCAAGCTCCCTCTAAATAAAAAATTAATATAACAATTTATCTCTCCCTTTTTAGAATCATTAAAAAGATAAGCATAAAAATATAAAAAGAAGAAAAATGTCCTCATTCATTGATTTATTAGAAATATTGGCCAATTGATGAATAATATCAATAAACTCTAATTCAATATCTCTATTTTGCATATGACATATAATGAAGTGATGTAAAGTTTGTTTATATAACAGAATGTTGAGTGGGATCCTTAATTAAATAAAGGGTATTAATATAATAACACCTAATGGGAATCTTGAAAAGTTCTATGCCATAATCCCTATGTTACTGCCTAGGATTTATGTATAATAACTAGCCACTGTAACATTGTAGTGACTCAATTTCTCTATATATAGGAATCTACTGTTTAGATAGTCATTTCATACTTTATCAGAATAAAAAATGGGTTAAAAAGTTAGATTAGATTTCAATCCTGAAATCAAATTTGACTCCAACAATGTCTAAATTACAAACCTCTTCCTACAACATCTTATAATTCATCAAGCCACTCTTTTCCATTTCCTCTAATATTTATCATCACACCAATCAATTTCACCTTATCAACTGTGTCCTGGATCAACTTTGGACCATAAATCATCCTCAGCCCTCTTCATCCCAATACAACGACGATCGACACTTCTTACCGTACAACGTCTCATATGGTGCCATACCAATGCTATTGTGATAGTGATTATTGTAAACAAATTCGATGAGTGGCACATATTAATCCTAAGCTCCCTGAAACTCTAACATGCATGCTCTGAGCATATCCTCTATGGTTCAGATAGTCCTCTCACTTTGTCCGTTCGTCTGATGATGAAATGCTGTATTAAAGTTGAGCTTAGTACCTATGACTCTCTGTAGGCTACCTTAGAACCTAGAGGTGAACTTGGGATCTCTATCAGACACAATAGACACTGGGACATCGTGAAGTCTAACTACTTCACTCATATACCTTTGGGCCAACTGACTGAGTGTACACTAATTTTATTAACAACATTTGAAAAATATTTTCAAAGCGTCATTCTATCGTAGCCAATGATTTCTTAAATGAATACTAATCAAGAATAATGAAGCATTCTCCATAATTATTTTAGGTTGATGAATACTATATTGATCACTCAACTACCTTCATATAGTTTATGCTACATCTAATGATTACTGAGTGAACTATCCATGGTTAGAATAGGTCATAAGTAGTATCAAAACATAATAATTACTACACAAGATAACTTTGGTAATCTTAAGTCTATTAATTACTTATTTAATCATCATAATGAGCATTTCCTTAGACACACAAGTAATGTCCCAAATGGAATTCTCATAACTGGTCAGTTTAATGAACTTGTTCTCTAATAAACACCCACACACTTGTTTAAGTATCTTTATAGTTTAGTCTAAGAGATCAACTAATTCCTTCATAAGGATAAACATTATGTGTGCTAGTCTTTCCACTCTATTAAAGTCCAGTCTTAATAAAGCAATAACAAGGAACAATTTATGGATAATACTTAATTTTAAGATAATTCTTATCATTATGATCTCCATTGTAATTTTATTTGTAAAATATAGATTTATCCTAGGGACTTTATCTTAAGCATTAGTTAATTAAGCTATTAAGCATAAGATAAACAATTCTTTTAATAAAATTTGTTACAAATCTAAAACCAACCGAATGATTGTAGGGCAAAAACCAATAGAAGTCATCAATGATGGATACTTCTTCATGCAATGCTGATTATGACATTAGCTATCCATGTTATCCTCCCTAGCGATGGCTACTATGGCATAAGATGGTGGTGGACACTACCATTTGAGGTAGTAATAGGAGGCAAAAGGTAGATCTAGGTAGTTTGAGGAAGAAAAACATGATGACAATAGGGTTTTGCTTTAAGGGTGATGTGATCTAGGTTTGTGAAATCCATGAGCTAATCTCGTAAGTAATGACAATAGAGAATTGAGTGGCAACAAAAAAAAGGGGTTTCCACACTTATTGACCAAGGGTTTCTAAAGTTGAAGATGGTTTTTATAAAATGGTAGCTCAAGTTTTAAAAAGGATGACAAAGGGTGTTTGGATATAAATTTTCCATCTTTGGTTGCCATATTAGGTTTATCTTAATTTGGGATTAACCTTAAATTAAATAAGATAGAAATATCTTTATTTTAAATAGAATGTAAAATAATTTGATGTTCAAAATAAATTATAAAATTATATTAATTTTTTGTTAAATTATAATTAATAATTAAAATTAATTCCTAATTAAATCATAGAAAATTGTTTCCTAAAATTAAAATTAATTAAATTGAAATTAATAATTAATTGACTCTTTATTTTAGAAGTTTTTTTATTTTAATTAAGAAAGGTATTTTATATTAAATTAATTTATTTCAGTTATATTGAAATAAATCATGAGATTTATTTTTATTTAAGTAATTATTATTTTATGTTATTTAGAAATTGTTTCTTTAATTATAAGAACATAAGGTTTTTGATTTATTAAAAAAGGATTTTTTTGTTAAATTTGAAAAAAAAATTCATTTATTAATGAAAAATGAGCTTCTTTAATGTGACAGAAAATTTTCTCCATTTTTAAAAGTAAAATTGATTAATTAATTAATAATAAAGACAAACACATGTGAGCACTATAATACAAACAAAGAGAGCAAGTAGAAGAGAACTACGGCCAAAAGAGACAACACCGAAAACCACACCAACTAAAGCAAGCATATCACCCACCACACAATCCATCATCTAATAGTGGCAAGTAAATGCTGAAGGAGCATGAAGCCATCCTTAACAAAGGAGCTAATAATCAACTCAGGCCTAGCAATTACAGGAGATGAAAATAATAAACACCTCAAGCGATCTAGGAAGTACTCAATTCCCTAGTATCTACGACCTTTTCTTGTAGCTCGAGAGTTTGTCTTAGTCTACCAAAATGAGCAAATGTTAATGGATCTAGGAGGGATTCCTCTGCTCAAAGAGACTGTACTCCATCTGTTGGTTCCTATATTTTTAGAGATTCCCTTCCCTTCAAAGAGTAGAGACATAATAATTGAAAGTGATCCTAAAGACCATGTTCTATGATTTAATTAAATGATGAAGAGACGAAACTCAAATTATGCTTTGTTGCTAGCCTACTAGTGGATAAAAATGTTTTAAAAGAGAATAAATGACCAACTAGATAACTAAATAAAAACTATAGTAAAAAAGATGATTATATAACTCTTACAATAAATTACATAATTGGCAGGAACTAGGAGCTACACCAGCATCACGATATCGATCCATTGTAGACAACCTATATAAGATTACTAGCCAAAGGGTAAAAGCTAAATTAGGTTGCCTTTAAGGGAATCATATGAGCCTATACCAAGCTAGTATAAGGGAAGGAGAATATAACAAAGCACAACATGAAGGATTGATAAACTAACTAGAGGAATTATAATTCCATAATACAAAGTCATCCTCAATAGGAATAGGATCATAGTCTGGTAAAATCTCATTGAACATGTGAGTTCTCCGACTAATGCACTCCAAATATCCACCGCTAATAAATTCCTTAACTCTTACATTTGAAGAGAGAAAATGTTATTGACATTACAAAGAGGGAATCAAATGTAAAGGACCCTCTTTTAACTAGTCAAACTAACGCATCGTGTGATTACCATTCCCAATTTGGTGATGCAAGGCCAAATTCAACTTCCTCTTGATTGCAAGAAACTATTAGAAGGACTAGGAAAGATATGATTTGTTTCAAGCTCCCAAAGGCTCCATTTCTTAAGAAGGTATTCATGCATCCATCACACCTATAGAGCTTCTTTGTCCACAAACAACTACCATATGCAGTTATCTAGGCTTAACTTAAAGTGGATAGACATTGGTTGCAACCCTAACCTCCCTTCCATCTTAGGTAAACAGTTATTTGAACAAGAAACTTTTGCTTTAGCCTTCTTATGCACCTTACTAGAACATAAGGAGTTCCACATGATCCTGTGTAAATACTTGATAATCAACTTAGGAAATATAGTGTAAAGATTATTAATTGGAGTTGGAAAACAAAGGAGAGCCATTGATTAGACCAATGATTTATTCTAGAAAAAACCCTCTTCTTAGAGATAAAATGAGATAAAATGAAGAGAAACTAAAGATATGCGAGCAAAAGTAGCTCAATTAGGTGCATCTATTACTGCAAATTCAAAAACAACAATAAAGCTCTTCTTTAAAGTGGGATGAAAATTAGATAGGCTCGAGAAGTGGTGAAAAGCTTGCAAGAGAACCTTAATGGATGGTTTTTAGGTAGCAAAAATAAATAGGATATTGTAAAAAAAAGCTAACTTAATAATTTTCAACTTCTTGCATATATTATGGTATTGGAAGGTCAAGTTACAAAAGGTTTGAAGCTGATGGATGCAAGGCAGAACTTCTATACACAGAGTGAATAGGTCAGGGAAGAGAGGGTATCCCTAGTGTAAACCCCTCTTACTTTTAAACACTTGGTTTGGGTCCCCATTAACTAGGATACTGAAAGAGGTTGTGATCACGCACTGTATAACCTAAGCTCTGTACTTATCTAGCAATCCAAGTCCTCAAAGAGTAATATCCAAATATTCCCATATAACTGAGTCATAAGTTTTATTAAAATAGAACTTTAGTGTATATTTTAAGCTGATCTATTATTATTGTAATACTTTAGGTTCGTGAAGGCATAAATACGCCTAATTGATCTCCTATGACAGTTGGGAAAAATAGAAAATTTATTTGACAGCCAAGAGAAACTATGCTCTCATCTCCCTCCAAGCATATTGAATGAAGTAACCGTTTAAACCATTTGGGCTAAAGGCCACTAAGTCAATTTCAACAACTTCCACTAATCTGGCTAAAATAGTAGCCTGATAAGCTGAAATTTTTTTATTCTAAAAAAGGAAGGATATGACTTTTTATGTTCTCATGTGTACCAAGAAGGTTGAAATAAAAGGAGAGCACTACCTCCTTAAGCTTCTCTTAATCCCTTATAAATGAGCCATCAAAATTTTAGAGGTTACAAATATGGTTGACATTTCCTTCAATGAAGGATAGCTCCATAAAAAAAGGCCATGTTACGATCATCATCCTTAAACTGCAGAGTTCTAAACTTCTGCCTCATAATGGATTGACAATGCATTAGGGATGAAGCATAATTTGCAAGGCCCCTGCATCCAAAGTTTTTGCCTAACTAATCTTGGGACCTAAATGTAGGATGCGTTGACAAGTTTTAAACCCTGGATTTATATTTTGCCTCTTCCAAAACACTAGGCTTAAGGTAAGCACCATTGAAATCTTTAAGCCGATCCTTGATTTTATAGAGCTACTTGAATTGCTTGAATTGGTGAAACCCCTGCACCTCATACTGTAAGGCTTAATTATTGAGATCCATAAACCTAAAAAGTGGTAAGACAATTAAAAAACCTAAAATGCGCTTTCGAAACAAATGTAGACATGAGATTCATAATCTTAATGGGACAGTGATACGAGGCTTAAAGAAATTTGAAAAATGCCTTAATTTAAGTAAATTCATTCATCCATAAATCATTAACCATTGTATGATATAGTTTCCTTTTAAGGAACTGGCAATGTTAATGTCTATTAGTAAATTTGAAATGGAATCCTTAATGCCACGAGTCAGTAAAGCCACTACAAGATATAAATTCCTAAAAGGCCTAACATAAATTATTATGCCTGTCAATAAGGACAATTGCTCTTAGCCATAATGTATAGTTAAAATGCCCCACACTCATCCATAGTAGGCGCACCATATCTTAGATTGATATAATAGTCCTCCAAGCCTCCTTGTATTGACACAAATCACAAGCAGCATAGATAACAGTACAATAGATAGCCTTATAAACTGGTCTCATCATAGCCTTAAGATCTTGGAACTGATTGGCATGCTAGGAGGTAAAGCATAGATGCTTCATATCAAAAGCAACTAGAATTCTCCTATTAAGGGTTAATTTTCTAATTAATTAAAAACATATGTAAATACATAGTAAAACGGACTTTCTTAATTAAATTTCAAATGTTTTATTTAATTGTGAAAGTAATTTTTTTATGATTGGAAAAAAATAGTTTTTTTGGTTAAGGAAATTTTTCTAATTAGATTATAAAAGGACTATTTTCATAAGATTAAACAGTGATATTTCTAATTAGTTTAGAAAATAGATTTTACAATTAGATTATAATGTCTTACTTATTTAATTTGTGAGAAAAAGTTTTTATAACTTAAAATAAGTAAGAAGAGAAATTAAATTTATTTAATTAGTCAATATAATTGGAAATAGTTTCCAATTGAATTTAATTATTGTTTTGAAATTGAATTGAATTTCTATTTAGAGTAAAAGTTCAATTTTTTAAGGAATCAATAATTTAATTTAATTTAATATTTCCAAAGAGTTGAAAATATTTTTTTAAATTACACATATATTAACAATTAGAATAAAACAAAGTTTGATGTTTGTATATAATTTGATTATATTTGCATAAAGTGCATGTTAAATATATATGATTGATATATACGTGTTTTAAGTTATAGGTTCATATGTGATTTCTTATACGTAATTAGCATTTTATGAGACCATTGGAAGAAAATCCCTAGTTAAAATCTTTAATACAACTTGAGCACATGATTGTTTCCTTTCATTATTGTAGGAATAAACTAAAATTCTATTTACTATTAGGCTTATTAAGAGAACTTAAGGCTACATTAACCTCATCATATTTAGTCTTATAACAATTGGTCATATTTAACTAAATTTATATGATTTATTTAAATAAACTCATAATCATATGGATTTAGAGGTTGGGTTAGGAATAACTTATAAGTTATATTTTGGCAATCAGTTGTCGTCTAATGGATTTAAGAGTCACATATGATGTGATTGATAAAGATATTATTCATCTAATTAAATTCAGTTTTTTTAAATTGGGCTTGAATGGGATCGTAGCTCCTAGAAAGATTAGTCTTTTTAGTATAGTAGTGACTTCTACTATTAGGAATAAAATAGTGATAAAGACCAAATATATGATTAAATCCAAATCTTAATTAGTTATTATAGTTATTAACTAATTACATACTTATGTTACATTGGGATTCTTCTGAGTAGTAGACTACCTTTGTTATTATAATTGATATTAAGTAATGAAATGAATTTCTTAGACATAGACTTAGTTTGAGAAGTGTTCTAAAAGAAAATAGAATTGTAAGTTCATGATGCCAATAATCATTTTAAGGGTTTTGGTAATAAAGTTTGGGAAATACACTAATATCATATAGATGATAAAATATAATGACATTTATAGTTAACTAATATCTCCTATGCTTTTAAGATAACATGTAAGATAGATGCTAGTACCATGATAACATAATGAAAATAGTTATATGAAGTAGAGCTGAAAGTTAAATCATAATTAAAGGCGTTTGTTATAATTTAATAATAATTGTTGTTGGAAGAAGATAATTGCATGAATCTTCTTACTAATATCTAATATGATAGAGATCATATATACATATCTAATTAATGATTTTGAATATGTGATATTGAATTTGGATATAACATTACCATAATGTTCAAGGCATGATAAGAAATGTATAATTAAGTAAAGAGTAGTTAGTCCATATTTATACAGATAGTTTTTATATGTATTGGATTAAGAGTGAATTATGATTGACATAAATGGCAAGAGTACAATGTTTGATAACCATGACTACCTTTTTTATACAATATTGGTGAAATCAATAAGTCATTGAATTGATGGATGACCAAATCAACCTTTAATGAAAGGGCAATCAAGGCATTGAATTTTTATAAATGATACTTATGATGTATGAGATGTAATAATAATACATGAAAGGATGAATACTTTATTTCAATAAATATACTATTGAATTTATATGATAAAGTCATGTGTATTCAATGAAATATTGTGTTAAATTTTGAAAAGTTGAAGTAGCATAATTTAAGTAAAAATTACTCATCGAGAATGATGAATTACTTCAATAAAATCGTTGTAGTGAGGTGCACTTAGATTTTTTTAGTTATCCAAAGAGAATGTGATTCTCTAATGATTGACTCTATGATTAAATTTCATAATAGTATGAATTTATTTAAGAGGAGTTTTACAATATATTATATTGTGTCATGCAATGTTTACTTCATTATAATTGTACTTCAAAACAACTTTCATTTCGTAATTCAATTCAAATTGATTAACACAATTCCAAATAAGATGTGGAATGATATGACTTTACATGTTAATGATTTTAGGATGTGATGCTTATTTGAAACACATAATCTCTAATGATTTTATAATTAAATTAGATAGTAAGAAGTTATGAGATATCTCAAAGTTATATATAATCTTACAACCCCAATTGAAGAAAAATATCTAATTTATTGAAAAATCAATAAGCAACATAAATCAATCCTTGGATGACCAAACCTGGATTATTTGTGAAAGTTGGAGTTCTAGACTTAATTTTTTAGAACCCACCTTCTCGTAATTTATGCCCATTTACTTGATTTTAAAGCATAACCAAACTTTAAACAAAATTAAATGGAGAAAAAGCAAAGTCTTAACCATAGCTTTGTTTTGATTTCGTGAAGGGATTTAATCAAACATTAAATTTATTTTTAAACTCGAATAAATCATCAAACATCTAATCCATAGCTTCTTTAAACATTTGTTAATTTTCAGAATTTTTCAAAAGCAATCAAAATCATTTTCTAAGGTGTTTAAGCCAAAGTAGCTAATTTTAAGTTTTTTCCAATTTTCAATTAGTTTCTTTAGATTTTCTTAAATAATTGTAATCCAATCAACCTGGTAATTAAGCAACATATTCCCCATGGGATCAACACTCCGAGTTTTAAATTTTGCTCCACTTTATTACTTTTGTGATAGGTACAATTGCCTAAAAAGTTTGCTAGTTTAAAAATAAAATTATTTCTGATCACCCGTTATTTTTTAAAGTCACCTAACAAACGCAACAACAATCCTCGTCTATCAATACCCGTTCTTTACTACAAGTATGACCCGTATACTTGCAGTTTGAGTGTAAAACTAGTTGTTTGTTTTACGAGTGAACAAGTTTTTGACGCCATTGCCGAGGATTGTTTATTTTAGCATCTTTTTTAGTTTGGTTGACTTCAATTTGAGAGTTTTTTTATACTTTTCCTTGTGTGTTTTAAGTGTATGAGCACAAGGAGCACAAGATGGTCCAACGACCTTAGTAATGCAAGGATTCGAGGAACAAGAGGCGATGATTCCATTTGACACAGTGACAACTCTTCCAATATAACTTTTAGCCCTTAGCATGGAATTGAGCAACTTACAAGGTACATCTTCCTCTTTTATTTGACATGTGCAGTTTCATTGTGAATTATGTGGACAAGTTAATCATGACACAAATGATTGCTTTTTGATGGAGTCATGGGGATTTGCGCAACCAAGAGGTAACTACCCATATTCTAGTGATTATAATTTGGGCTGGCAATACCACCCATATTTTTCTTAGAATACTAACAATGCAGGTTACCAAGAGAACGCCTAAGAATCTCTA
>JAOXYD010051576.1:0-13312 GCA_028565735.1 Pinacopodium congolense
CTCGATCTCATATCACATTAAACATGGACCACTAAACATACTTGTCCTAGGTAAACCATTTCTCTATTCTCTATTCTCAATCTAATAATCAATCTGATTCTCCATCTAATACTTAATCCATTTCATTAACTGTCTCTTTCATAAATTTGAATCTCTAATTATCTCGTATCTGATGTATCAATTTATTCATAAGAATTCTCATGATTATGATGCATTTTATTAAACCTTAACTTCATTTAATCAAGTTAAATAACCCAGTTCCTAGAATTTTCACTTAATAAAAAATGTAAATAAAATTTCTTATCTCATTAATACAGAGAAATATTGAGCAACATATTCAATCAAATAGGGAAATCAAGGTTTATTCACATATAATCAAGAATTCATTAAACTTTCATACCTTTAAAAAATAATTAGTCAGATCATTCAACAATGAATGAATAGGAATGAACCAAATAATTACAAGAAATTCCAACATTCATTTAATACACAAAATATTCAATTTATAATATTGGTAGTAATTAATTAATATAAGGGTAAATTAAAATTCCTTACTTGGGCTCCTAAAATCCAAAGTCCTTAAATCAAGTCCAGGGCACCACTACTGCTCAATAGGATCTGTATGAAAGTAATAATAATAAGAGCTCATTAGGTCCAATTACTAAAGATTAATTCTAATAAAGACTTAAAATCGATTTAGGAGCCCAATTGATCTAATTGTCACTTAAGCCTAGCTAGACCAAAGGGCTAGCATTAAAGGCTCGAATCTAACTAAGCTTAAAAGTCTAAAAGGTATTGGGCTAAAATAATCTCCAAATTCCAATTGATAATCTAAACCCATAACGAATAAGTCTAGTAGCCTAAATAAAGTTTTAGGCCCAAATTACATCTTAAGTCCAAAACATAACTAAAAGTCCAAAATTTTATTCTAAAGCCTAAAAACCTTTAAATCTAAAACCTTGAAATAACACCACACCCATCTTCTTTAACCTTTCTCCTTCTTAATAGAAATCACCTCCAACGACCCCACCTTATTGCTGACAGCTTCCCCTCTCATCCAATCATCACCAACCCTCACTAAACCTTCCCCAATCTAGCGAAACCCATGAACTGAGCCAGCCATAATCCAAAGAATCAACAAAAAAGAGGAGAAAATCTTATCGCGGGTGGGAAGTTTCTTATTCAAGTGAAAACTTTGCTTCAAAACTAAAAATCTTACGCTATCTTCCTTGATTCAAATAATAAACTCTCTAATTTAGTTTTATAACCAGAAACAAATCAAAAATTGAAGGTAAGCCACCCAAAACTCACTAGAATTTGAAATTAAGTCTCTAGGAATGGAGCTTCTACCATTTCCTTGGCTCTCTAAATTAACAAAGTGAGAACTTGGAAAATAGAAGCAAGAAGAGAAACATAAGACATGATAATGGAAGGGAATTTGAAAAGCGACAACGAAAATGGTTTTTTAATTTCTATTTCCACAAAGAAAATATAGAATAAGGAAGGGTGAGAGCTTGTACGGGTTAAAAGATTCCTTTAGAAAAAGGAACCACCAATTTCCATTCTTTTTAAAACTTAATAGGCTAGCTGAAGGATTGCCACTGGGTTGGGTATTACATATTGCTCCATCTTTTTGGTTTTTGGTGTGGCTTTGTGTTTTCTAAGAAGAATTTGGGGGTATGAATCTAAAGAAAAAAGTAGAAAACATAGTGAAAAAAAAGGAGACGAAAAAATTAGCATATGTTGGTGAAAAAGAAGGTCTTAATCTTAGCTGGTGGTGAAGAAGTGGACGAAAGAGAGAAAATAAAATTAAAATTAACAAAAAAAAATCAACGAACGAAACAAATGAACACGCACCTCATTTAATGAAAATGGATAGAGGTTGGCACATGGAGCTCTGCTCATTTTCTTAATAAAAAATAAAATATATTAACTAAATGATTGTTGAATTATTATAAGTTTTGGACTGTAGTTTTGGACCTTTATTAAACTCATTTAGTTTATTTCAATTTAGATTAAATTAGTGATTTAATAAATTTTTTATTAAATTTATAATAAAGAAAATTTAGAAATTATTTTTATAATTAATAAAAACTAATTAATTTAGTTAAAGAAATTAGAAATTATTTCTCCATGTATGCTGATGGGACTAGGATGCAAACTTAGGACCTGAACATATTAAGCAAATGTTTGAGGAATACAATTCTAACTCATGTTGCTGAGGAATTAATTAGGCCTATTTAACTAGATGAAATTGAGTAAGCAATCAAGAGCTTGCACCCTTATAAAGCCCCTGGATTGGATGGAATTAACATATACTTCTTCCATTAAACTTGGTAGACTTTTCAGAGCTACATTATAGGTATTATCATTAAATTATTTACCTCTGGTTAGTTGTTCAAAACCATTAATAAAACTCATCTATGCTTAGTTTTCAAGAACTTTAACCATCCTCGCTTCCAGATTATAGACATATCTCATATTGCATCACCTTGTGTAAGATTATTTATCAGATCTTAACCTCTAGGTTGAAGGGCTCTCTTAAATCCATTGTGGGCTATATCTAAGGTTCCTTTATAAGAGGCTAGAGCATTGTTGATAACCTCTTCATTGCCTAAGAATTTTTTAAAGGCTACCACAGACCAACCTCTAGTAGGAATTATGCTATAAAAATTGACTTTTATAAAGCTTGTGATATGGTGGAATGGGACTTCATCAAAGTTATATAAGAGCTACTAGGATTCCTTATAAAGTTTGTTGGCTAGATTATGGAATGTCTCTCCATAACCTTTTACACCATCCTTATTAATTGTGAACTAATAATTGCCATCCAAGGTAAAAGGGGCTTAAGGCAGGGGGACCCTTTATTCCCTTATCTTTTCATAGTTTGCATTGAAGTGCCTACCTAATTAGCTTTTAGGAACATGTCCTCAAGTGTGGGGTTCAACTACCACTCGAAGTGTAAATGACTAAAGTTATTCCATATGGAATTTGTGGATGACTTATTGCTATTTGTTAAGCTTAATCTCATTCTGCAAGCATATTAATGGACTTTCCCAATGCCTTCAAATAGATCTCAATGTTAGATCTTAATTATAATATGAGCATCCTTTATTTATCTGTTGGTGGTGCGAGTTTAGAAGAGAAACTTTCACTCTTAACTAGTATTCAAACAGGATATCTTCCTGTTACCTATTTAGGGATAGCAATCATGTCCAAGAGGCCTACTTATGGGGATTGTTCTCACCTACTGGAGAAGAATAATAATAAAATTCAAAATTATCTTATACTAGGAGGGTGTAACTCACCATTTTTGTGATACCTTCTTTATCCAACCATTGGACCTCACTTAACTATTCTTAAGAGTATTCTTAAGTCAATCACCAAGATATTAAAGAACTTCTTATGGTCAAGGGAGGGCTTAATGAAAGGGTATGCCAAGGTCAAGTGGTTGAAGGTTTATAAACCAAAATAAGAATGGGGACTGGGTATCCCATTTGCTTTAATCTCTTATAATGTGGCCTAATTAAAGTTTATTTTGAGATATTTTGATGAGAAAGAATCAATTTGGGTCAAGTATTTGCACTAACACTACCTTACGAATAAAAGCTTCTTGGATTTATACCCTAAACCTAAATAGTCTTGGGTATGGATCAAGATGCTTAAGTTACGAGTTCATGTCCACCTTGAGATTAAACATTTGATTAGTGACGGGATGAGTACTAACTTGTGGTATGATAATTAGACAAACATTGGCCTTATCCATCTTATTCCTCACATTCATAGCCTACGATAAATCCTACCTCATAGACTTAAGGTTAGTTTCTTAATCAAGGAGGATAGATGGGAGCTACACTTTCTAGGATTAAGCTCCCTTTACCCCCATATCCCATTTTATGCTCTAATAAAAATTTAGGTAGATAAAGTTGTTTGGTAAGGTTCCACTTCTTGTATGTTTAGCAATAAAAAATGATGTTCCCTTTTTTAAGCATTTTGTGCAAGGGTCCCATGGAAGGTCTTAGACTGATTTAAAGACATGCATCTTAAAACTTCCTTTACCTTATAGCTAACTATCTTTGGTTGGCTTATTACGTTGGACAAAGTGAGGATTGAAGGTCTTAATCTTTATTGTAGGCTTCATTAAAGTGAACTTGAATCTATCCACCACTTATTCTTCAATTTCTCATACACTTACCACATATGGAAGATAATTTAAGGGTTTGTAATCACTTCTAAAATGTTGAGGACTAGCCTAGTATAATTTTTTGGTCAGCCAGTTGGAGGTTGCTGCCTTCATGGTTGTTTTTTGATGTTATATTTTTTCTATACGGAGAAAAAGGAACTCCAGAATCTTCAGAAGGGAGGCTCAATCTCCTAATCCTTTTTGTAGGAAAGTGTTAGCCTAGTCCAGAGAAGTTTTTGCTACTCGAATGGATGTTGAAGCTCTCCTATCAAGTTTTAAATAAAGATGGAATTTTTTAGGGTGGTAATGTTTGTGAAGCTTAGGAGTTATTACTCATTGACTGGATATGTTATCCTCTACTAATAAAGAGGATGATATGGATGTGTTAGGTGGTTGGTTAGTAGAGAAAACCAGTTCCTGGTTATGGTTGGTGCTTCATGGAGCCTGCCACAGCTTATTTTGTTCTTGTTCTCTAGAAGCTCTCTAGTTTTCCTTGTCTATGCTTTAATTGTGTTTATTTTACTCATGTTTTGAAGAATCCTACCTTAACCATGCTTGGCTATCAATCAATACATGTTGGCATATTTGGATGATTGTTTAGTAGCTTTTACCTAGTTGTTGGTTAATTCTTTATCTTTTGGTTTAGTTATTGTACTTAGACTTTAGCCTTTTGGCTCTTATTTAATTAATTAATTAATTTTAAAAAACTAGAAATTAATTTCTAATTAAAATAAATAAAATTAGAAATAAGTTTTTGTTGAACAAAGTGAGGTTCACCTTATTTTGATGATGAAAAAACATTATTTAAACTAATTATTTTGTGATTGTAAGTGTTTGAAAGATAGGTATTAAAATTAAACTGTGAAAGAAATTGGTTAAGAAGCCCTGGAGCTAAACTAAAGTTCTTGAAGCTAATATGAAAAGTTTGAAGGTCAAAGATAGCTTTTCTATATGGGTTTATGGTTGTAGTTTTATTGTAAACTCACTTGGTCATTTTGGTGTTTTGACAAGGCTGAATTTAAGCATAAATTCATACATGTTTTAGAATATACATATAGGATGTATAATCAAGAAGAATCTTATATGAAAAGTTTTTATTAATACTATTGATAAGTTAAAAATATTTTTGGAAAGTTTTGAATCTATTTGTGAGTCTACAAAGAGTATATAAGTGTTAGGAATTAATTTGGATTAGATTGAATGTGTTTAGACAAGTTTATACATGTTTTTAAGGGTTAAATGACAGTGCATAGTAGATATCTACATAGTATACATTACTAGTATTTAAATATAGAAAGTTAATTGACATCATTTAAGTCATAAGAACTGCCATTTAAGGGCATAAATCATGCTTAACATATTTTCTCTAATGTTAACTCAATTTAATGCATTATAATGTTATAGAAAGATAGCAAATGACTAGTTTGACATCTTAGGGCTATGAATAAGTTTTCTTACACCTGTTTTCATAAGATAAGAGCTTAAAAATCAATCATTCACGTATTTTAAACATTAAAAAGTGTTTTTTGTGTGAGTTTGAATTAAGGCTTTAAGCTGATTTTTGTGAGCTTTTTGTGCACGTTTTGCATTCACCAAAAGTTGTTTTTTAATCTCTTAATACACCAATTGGTTCTTAAGTGAAATCATTTCAAGTGAGCATTTTGAGAGATAGAACAATTGAGAGTTAAAGGTTATCTGAAGACTTTGAAAAGGATTGTAAAGGTTATCTTTGAGCCTAGAAAAAAGGATTATACTTCTATCATTATTCTTTAAATAGTGGAACAAAATATGAACAATGGTATTAGGGACTAAGTGTAGGAGCAAGTGAATATAACCAAATTAGAATAAATAGATGGTGTCACTCTTCCATATAGCTTTTACTTTTATGTAATTATTCCTATTAAAATTGTGTTTATATCATTGTCTTAAATCTTGCTTGTAATTAATTTTATTTATTTATTTATTTGTGAAGTTTATTTTTATTGAACTAAGTTTTATTCATTATGTTTATTATTACTTGTTTCTTGCAATAAGTTTCTCAAAAGTATTGAATATTGTTAAGCATTCTTAGGAATTCATAGAAAATTTTTAAGAACCCAATTCACCCCTTCTTATGTGTCATTTAAGTCTAACAATTGATGTCAGAGCATAGGTCTTACTTAATATAAATTCTAATGAATTTGTGAGAATAGATTGTTATGACACATACATTGAATTCCTTTGCCCTCTCAACTAGTTTAGAAGGACAAAATACACATAGAGCCCCCCCTCTTTGACATAAATAAATACCTTTATTAGAAAACTAGGATGAGAAGCTATTTGATGGGTGAAAGCATATAATTATGGTTGATAGTTTCACAAAATAGGAAACAACATAGTGCCTAAGAAAGATATAGAGTGGGATTAAGATGAAAGAAAATGGGCCTCTCTAAATTGCAAAGCCCTGCATATTTTGTAATGAGCTCTAAATATAAATGAATTTAATAGAATTTCTATATGTGAAACTGTATATGACAATTGGCATACACTAGAAATAATACACAAAAGCACAAATCAAGTAAACTAGAGTAAAATTAGCACCGGTACTCATTCATATGAACTTTCTCAAATGTTTAAAGAGGACGACATCTCTACAATGTTTGCTTGTTTTCTTGATATCATTAATACTTTGAAGGGTCTAAGTAAGACATATTTGAATGTTGAGCATGTTAGTAAGATCCTTGGGTCTCTATTGAAGTCTTGAGAAGCTAAAGTGATTGCAATTCAAGAAGCGAAGGTTCCCATCACTCTCCCTTGAAGAACTCATTGGCTTACGATTAATATATAAGATGATGTTAAAGAAGACTGAAAAAGAGCAAGTTATACCCAAAAAGAAGCATATAGCATTGAAGGCTTCAAGAAAGGAGGAAAATGAAAATGAAGAATCCTCACTTGGAAGAAAAAATTAAGAAATCACTCTTATTAAAAAAAGATTAAAGAGATTCATAAGAAACACATCTATATGTAGAAAAGGTAAGTCTTTCTAAAAAAATAAATTAGTTAATATAACGTGTTTTGAATATGGTGAAAATGGTCATTTGAGGTCGCAATCCAGACACCTCCAACAAGAAGAATAAGAAGAAGAAGAAAACTAAGGAAAAAAAGGGATGGAAGATGAAAAAGAGAGAAAAGAAAGAACTAAAGAAGAAGAAAACATCAAAGGCTACACTGTTTGAATTAAGCGACTCCATAAAAGAAGATGTAGCTAACGTTTGTTTCATGACACATGACAAGGTAAGCCTTTCTCATTCTAATACTAGTGAAAATGAACATGAAGTTGAATGTTCCTACGAAGAAATATTAGAGCACATAAAAGAATTGACTATAAAAGAGAAGGAGTTACATGATAGACATAAGAAAGGAATTAGATGAGTGTAAAGTAGAGAAGGAAAGAATTATACAAGAATTAGGATCAATCACTAAAGGTAATGATGGATTAGTAAATAAAAAAAAATCATTAAAAAAAGGAAGCTACAGAGAAATTAAAGAACATGCTAGGTACACAAAAAATGATAAATAACAAACATGGTTTAGGTTATAATATTAATGGACCATCTTGTAGCAAGGATATTTTTGTTAGAGGAAATAATTTAGAAGATGAATCTATACCTAGATCTTTTGCTTAAAATGCATCGCATGGTATGCAACAATCTAGGCAAATGCGTTTTACATTCATGTATAGTCAAAGGAACAAACTTAGAAGATTTATGCATCAAAGGTTTAATGATAGGAGTTCTTTTTCCTCAATTTGGTCAAAATTTTCAACCATGTTCTTACAATGATTTTAGGCCAAAAAATAATTTTAAGAGTGAATATAAAGTACATGAATCTTTATTTTTCAATTATAGTGGCTGTTATGGACATGAATCTCATTTTTGTTATGATAGAATTAAGAATATGGATGTTTTGTCATATGGTCAAAATATACATACATACCACTAACATTCAAGGACCCAAGATGATATGGGTACCCAAGATGCATTGATTTTGTAGGTCCATCAAGAATATCTCTAAGAGCATGAAGAAAAAAAAGAAAATCACCAAGGCACATTGTTGAAATAAGGAGAAAGACATCATGTGATATTTGGTGATGCATAATAAAGGAGCTATTTCTTATAGAACGAATGAAATGTTTGTTGATTTCTTGAATTATGATTGATACTTGAGAACTATGAATTATTTTGAGTGATGAAATTATTGCTTGGGAATTAGTTTCTCCTAAAGTCCTTATTGATTGCCTAGATGCTTTATATATGATGTGATTTTAAAACTTTCATAAGTGTTTAGAGATATTTAGAATCTATTTAAAATAAACGGGATAGGAAAAATTTTCTTGCAAAATTATTTGATGATTTCTTGTTGCTTTTAATTTTTTATCATGCAGATTTTTAAAACCCATAAAATATGTCTACCTTTTAAAAGATCATGACATGTTATCCTTGTGAAATTTTTTTTGTTATATCTAAAAAATTCTTGAAATTTGTTTTACTTAAGAGGGGAGCTAAGCTTTCTTAATTACACTTGCATGATTTTTGTAATGAATAATGAATAATTTTAATTTTAATTTTTTAAAAACGAGTCTTAATAACATTTGTAAGCTCTTTATCCATGACATTGTTTTTGTTATTAACAGTTGAAAATTTTGGTTGTGGAACATTATTTATTAATTGTTGAAATGGTTATTTATGAAATTATGGTGCTTCTTTAAATAAGAGTTTCATAGTTTTAATTGTGACATTAAAGTGTCATTATAATTCTGTCATACTCCTTATATGAAGATTCTTTAAGAATGGTAGATATTTTTATGAAAGATAGGCAAAATAGATCAAAATGCTTGTTTCATTTTTTAGGTTTTAAGTTATTTTAAAGTTTATGAATTTGTTACATGTTTATGTTTATCTTTTTTATGATTCTAAAAAGAAGAAGAGATATATTTGATACTATGTCTTATTCTAGGGGCATAGTAGAAATCTGTATCTTTCATACCTTATGAATTTAGAGGGAGCTTTTCAATTTACTTTTGAGATTTTTTTTTGGTTTTGTGAGAATTCCATAAATATGATAAACTTAGGCCGAGTTAAGAAGTGTTTTTATATGAGTTTGAATTAGGCGTTGAGTTGATTTTTGTGATCTTGTTATACATATTTTTGCATTCATCAAAAGTTGTTTTTGAGCCTTTTAATATATCAATTTGTTCTTGAGTTAAAAATTTTCAAGTGTGTATCTTAAGAGATAGAATAGTTAAAAGTCAAAGGTTATCCTTAAATCTTTGAAAAGGATTGTAACGGTTATCTTTGAATCTAAAAAAAGGATTGTGATTAGTGTATCAAAAATCAATTTGAGCCGGTAGTTTACTGTTGGTTCGAACCATATCAGCCCTAAATTGTTACGATTCAGGTTAAAACTATATTGGTTTAGAATACTAGGTCAAACTGATAATACTAGCCCAAATGGATCTGTCTAGAACCAACCCAAAACCAGCCTAGTATCATAAATTCTAAAACTTTGAATCGAAGTTTTTTTTCCAAAAATTTTTACATATTGGTCAAACGAATAAAACTCCATAAGTACATAACTCCATATGCTTGCCATAGACACTTAAATAAGTCATGTCATTTCACTTTTTCTTTTAATTTTTTATTATAGAAAACTAACATATTCTTTTTGAAAAAAATAAATTAAAACTAAAATGTTTATGGTTTACTTATGTTTATTAGTTTTTTCTATTTTTAAATAATAATAATTTTTATTTAATTTTTAATGTGTAAATTAATATATGAATGTTTTTATTAAAGAGTCCATTTTATTTTTATTTTTGGTCTTTAATTATTATTATTTATTTATTATTTATTATATTTGTAATTTTAATAGGATATGAGATAACCTTAAATACTTTACTAATTTATATTTATAAGTGTAATTTTTTAAATATTAATTAATGAAAAATAAAAGGAGGAAAATTTAAAATTATGTCAATTGCAACTAATTTACTAAATTTTTAAATGCTCCATTAAATAGTCATATAATTAATATGAAGTATTTAAGGTAAGTAATAAATTTATTACTATGTCAAATTTACATTATTATTATTTTTAAAATAAAATTGAAATAAAGATAAAAGTTATACAATATAATATATTAAAGGATTATTTTATAGTTTTTATAAAAATTAAGGTTAAAATTATGTTTTTAGGGAATGCACAATATATATACAGGGATGCATACTACATACAAGAATGATTTTGTAGATTTATAAAATTTAGGAACCATTTTATAATTTTAAAAAATTTTTAGTACAGGTGCCATTACAAAACATGGTTAATGTTAGACTTATTTATATTATAAGTGGCTCAACTTGTTTTAGGAATTGTTGTTTAAAATATTTGTGAACCTTTGTTTGTTGATTTATTGCAATGAATGTTTGTGTCATCTATTGAACTTAAACCTTGAAATAAATCAAGAGAGTGAACTTGGTAACCTATGTTGAATGTACAATAAGAGTTGGCATTAATAGACTTCATAAGGCCAAGTTTTGAGAATAAGCTGGCTGTATTTTTATAAGGAGGTGCCCAAAGTCTAATGTTCAGTTTTATAGGCTTGCAAATGAAGATCCTAACACCAATTTGGCAAAATTTACGGAGATTTAGGAATACTTTCTAGTTTACTGGGATCTCAGAAGATACAGTGAGGCTGATGTTATTTCCCTTTACTTTGAAAGATAGAGCTAAGGCATAGTTGAATTCTCTGAACCCAAGTTAGATCACCATATGGGAGTTGTTAGTTTAAGCTTTTCTTACCAAGTACTTCCCATTGACAAAGACCACGTGAATCATCAAGGAATCACAAACTTCTAATAAAGTTATGGGGAGTCATTATGTGAGGCTTGGGAGTGATTTAAGGAGTTGTAAAGGACCTGTCTACACCATAACCTTGCAAGAGAGTTCCTTTTATAAACCTTCTACAATGGAGTGAACCATCACACAAGAGGAACCTTCTACAATTGTAGGATGGTCTTTAATGAAAAAAAAATGATTGATGTAGATCATGGCCTCTTATTGTTAACAAAAGTTGTTTATGGTCTAATGAGAGGAGCAAAAAAAGTTCTATGGAGCAGAAAGGTATGCTTTTAATTGACATGGTGAAAACACTTGAAGTATAAATTTTAGCTCTCACTAAGTAATTGAGTAATATCCAAAGACCTTCCTCATCTTCGGTGAAGGCTATGCAACTTCAGTGTGAGCTATATGAGTAAGTTAGTCATGACACACCTGATTGTTTCTTTATGGAGACTAGTGGAATCGACCAAGTTAAATAATTGGGCCAACAACAAAGAGGTAATAATTCTTTCTCTAAACCTTACAATCCAAAGTAGAGAAACCGCCTAAATTTTTCTTAGAACACTAATAATGTAGGTGGCAATGTGAGAGCCCAAGGTCCTCCCGAATTTCAATAAGATAGGCTTAGATCATTAGAAAGAAAAATAGACAAGTTGCTATGAAACTTCAGTGTGACCTATACGAGTAGGTTAGTCATGGAACACCTGATTGTTTCTTTATGGAGACTTGTGGAACTGAGCAAGTTAAATAATTGGGTCAATAAAAAAGAGGTAATAATCCTTTCTTTAAAACTTATAATATGAAGTAGAGAAAACGCCCAAAAAAATTTTGGAACACTAACAATGTAGGAGCCCAAGGTCCTCCTGGATTTTAATAAGATAGGCTTAGATCATTAGAAAGCAAAATAGACAAGTTAATGGACGTGTTGGAGTCCAATTTTTCAAGCTAAGAGGAAGGCCAAAGAAAGAAAAAGGAGAGTCAAAGTGGATGGAGGCAAAATTAGATCAAATGGTGAAGAACCATGCATCCTCTATCGATAACGTGGAAGTTCAACTGGGTCAACTCGCCAATGCTTTGTCTTCTTAAAGTGAGGGGAGCCTTCCAAGCAATACTGAGGCCTATCTAAGAGAACAACTTAAGGCCATTGCACTTGGGAGTGGAAGGCAATTGGAGGATATGGGGGATAAAAATGAGGAAGCCAAGACAAAAAGAAGGGTAAAGAGAAACTGGAAGCGAAGGAAGTTAAGAGAAAGGAGGAGTAGCCTTACTTCCATCTATAACCATATAAACCTAAGATTCCCTATCAACAAAGAATTAAGGAATATTAAGTGGATGTTTAATAATCTAAGTTCTTAGAGAAAATGAAGAAGCTCTAGATCAACTTGTCTTTGGTGGAAGCATTGGAGAGCATGCCTAAGTACGCCAAGTTCTTGAAAGACATCTTGACTCATAAGCACACTAGGGACGACAATCAAACAGAATTACTAGTGAAGAATTATAGTTTAATAATCTCAAGTCACTTTCCTTCCAAATTACAAGATTCTGTGAGTTTTACTATACCTTGTATTGCTGGTAGTTTGGAATTTTTAAAATGTTTATGTGATCTAGGTTCACATGTTGACTTGATGCCTTTGTTAATTTTCAAGAAACTAAGGTACTAGGAGATGTCAAGTTAACTTCAATGCTAATCCAACTAGTAGATAAATCCATCAAAAAGACATATGGAGTGGTGGAAGATGTTTTGGTAAAGGTGAAAAAGTTTATTATTCTTTTTGACTTTGTTGTGTTAGATTTTGAGGAAGATAGGAACTACCCTTTAATCTTAGGAAGGCATTTTATAAAAACCAATAAGGCCTTAGTAGATGTGCATGAAGGGAAACTGTTGTTGAGAATTATGAAAAGGTGGAGCTCAATATGTGTAAGTCTTTTGTTCATTAGCAAAACAAACTATGAGTTTTACGCTCAAAACCGTAAGTATACGGGTCGTAACTTGTAGTTTAGAATGGATATGGATCCCACAAGGATTGAGTTAGTCACCACTTAATTTAGGTTTCTCTCTGTTTAAGAAATAATTTCAAGAATTAATAATTTGGAAAAAAAATAAAATAAATGAAACTAAAAATGAAACTAATGCTAACAACTCGAATTATACAAAGCACAGGAGTTTGTTACCTAAGGTTTAAGATTAGGAGTTGCTCTATCCCTGTTTTGCTTCCCTCTTCACTTAATGATCCAATTATGTTTGACCCAAGAC
>JAOXYD010051586.1:0-13312 GCA_028565735.1 Pinacopodium congolense
ATCTTAAGACAATAATCTCTTAGTTAAACAAAAAGATTAGAGATGATAGGAATAAGAGAAAACAAAAATGGTGCAATGTGGTGGCAACTTAAAGAGACGAGGAAGATGATCTATTAATTTTTTTGATTGAGGAGTTTTGAATGCATGTTTTTAGAGTTTAGGATGCTATGATATGTGTTCGGGATGGTTCTGCAGCTTTTAGTTATTACCCCTAGCCGTTTAGACATAAAACATTAATTAATTCCGAGAAATGAAATGAAGAGCCATGTGACAGAGATCAAAAGAACAGGCTTTTGGGAATAAAATGGTGCCTCCAAAAATGCAAGCAGACGACTCTAAACAAATTCAGACATTAGCCTAAAATATAATAGGACTTCAAGCAAATATGAAGACATAATTTAAGGCTATAAAATAAATTAACATGATTTAATAACTTTAAAATTAGTGAACTTACTATGATATGAAATTTTATGCAACTTAACTTGAAACTACATGCAATGCATGATCAATGTTGAGCCCTTAGGTTAATTAGACAACAAGAAAAGCATACAATTTTATGCAAGATACCTTAACTAAGGTCTTGTAGCTTCCATGTCTCTTGTGTTTCCTTTAGATTCATTTTAGTCCTTAAAACTTCTAACTTTACAATGGTATCACCATGAAATAATCCTATCTTTGAATTTAACAATGCAAGCCGAAATCATTAGTAATAATTTTATTTTGTTATCATCAAAACTAAGATTTGAAGCTCCCTTGATTTAACATATCATGCAGATAGAATAACATGAAGGGGGTTAAATAATGCCATTAATCTTTGACTTTAAGGGTCATCGATGTCTCTAGAGTGTTCTAACATTGAATTCAAGGGAAATTGGACTAATCACTCCCTAGACCACCATAGAACTAGCTAAAACACGAAACAAATTTTGAAGAGTTTTGTACAAACTTTTGTTAGATTCTAGGTAGACAATGAGTAAATACTTTAGAGTTAGGATTTTCTTTGTATTTTCTCTTTCAATTCATTGTACTAATTAGTTAACGTTGCTTTTTAAGGTTCTAAGGAGTAGATTAATGTTGTGTTAGTTTGATTTAGTCTAAATTATGCTTATTAATTATTAAATTTTAGTAATTAAGTTTTAGCAATTAAGTTCTCAATACAAAACTAGCTATTTGGTAAGTATACCATTCAATAAGTATTAAAGTTGTGTATTTTAGATTTGAATTATCGTTCCCACATGGATGTAACTTTGCAAGTGCTAACTCACTTGGATCACAACTATCCATAAAGGCCAACTTGAGTGAATTAACTAACTAAAATTAACAATTTAACTTAAAAGTCCCTATTTATGCAAGAAGACTAAGAGTTAGCTTAAGGATTTTCTAAATGGATTAAATAGCTAAGGCCATGGCTTTCAAATAACTAAATTACTTAATTAAAGGTTGTGAGGCATGGCCTATGGTATCTTTACAAAATCTAGATAAAACTATAGTAAATTCAATGTCTTTTACCTATCGATCTTATTCTATGGTTTTATCCACTTATAAACTTAGGAAACAAGCTTAAATTTTAAAAAGTTTAATCCTAAAATACCTTATTTCAAGATTAACATACTCATAATTAACTAGCCAATGGTCATGTGTTGATTTAAATCACATTTTTTATTGATTTT
Organism: Pinacopodium congolense; assembly: GCA_028565735.1. NCBI lineage: Eukaryota > Viridiplantae > Streptophyta > Magnoliopsida > Malpighiales > Erythroxylaceae > Pinacopodium > Pinacopodium congolense. The sequence continues at coordinate 1,671 of JAOXYD010051586.1, forward strand.
ACTAATGATTAGGGTAGTTGGTCACGATTCCTCAATCATCTATCAACTTTATCTTAAGCAATCAAGTTAAGACAAGTGCTAACACTCAAATTAAAAAAAGTACAGCCCATAGTCATGCATAAACATTCGTTCATCACATTTTCTAACCATACCTTAGTTAAAAATCAGATAAGTCACTCATTTGGATCAATCACCACATCATATTAATCGTAAACATCATATCCTTGATTACATCAAATAAAGAGTGGATTATAAAGGATACATGAGTTTAGAAAGCACTAAATATGGTTAGAAACACGTCTATAGATATGAATCACATGTCCAAGCACTTAACATCTTCAAAAATAAGTTTAAATCTACAAAAGAAAACTTGAAAAAAAAATATATAAGAAAATATCCTTAAAACTTGATAGAATTTGAAAAAATGGTCTAAATAATGTGTTTTTCTCTCTTTCTTCAAGTTAAAAATGGCTTTAGAAGTTCAATTTATTTGCCCCTATAACAGGCTGCAAGTTGCAATAATTTGAAAGTTAAATCTAGTTAGAAAATCTTGATAGATGACTTAAACAGTGCTTAAGTTTATGGATAAATGGTTCTATTCAATTCTCATCGTTTAGCTCTTGAAAATACTTCAACAGTGATTTATGGAAACTTCAAAGGTGGTTGTTCAAACCATCATTTAGCTCCTGAAATATGATATTTGTGTCACTTTCTATCGAATTTCTTACTTTTGATCCTTTCAATTACAAATTAAACATGTCCAAACATAAATCAAACAATTTAACATAAAATTAGGAGAAATGCTCAACAATTAACAATTAAAAACACATGAAATCATATTAAAAGTAAGCAAACAACAACTCCCCCATATAAAAGAATTTTCTTGTCCTCAAGCAAATACATCAATCATCCGTCTCAAAACAACATATAAGCATAGAAAAAATGATCCAAACCCATAAAATGTAACCATTAAAAAGATTACAACCAATCAAGCATATTAACAAATAACTTTAAATTACTTCATGCTTCTTCAAATTTAATCTAAGTCACAAAATTCAATTCCATCTGTAAAATGAATAACACTAAGACAAAATGCATCTTTGTTTAAACAACTCCACATCATTTATTTATTAAAAAAAACAGAAATAAAAAATGTTAACATTTAAAACTTGGATGAGAAGCCACTTAATCTTTTTACATAAAGGTGAACATTTTGTTGTGAATACCATCGGTTACTTAACTGAGCTAGCTCATGTCATTTGGCATCTAACACTACTTTTTAACTTCAACCAATTGGTTCGAAGTTGACGAAGTGAACAAAAATTGCTCACTTTTTACTTTCTTTTTCATTTTAATTTTTTAAATTTAATGTGAACAAGTTGATGAAAACTGTTGAAAATTTACACATTATGCTTAGAGATATGCATTTTGAACATGGAAAATCATCTGATCATTAAGTTTCCATTATCTGAAATGTGAAACAATTTAAAATAATTTGGTCTTTGACATTCTTAATTAACCATATATCATCTCAAAGTGTTTAAAAATTGAAATGAAAAGGAAAAATTTTCATTAATACAAATTAAAATAAAAAAATTTCCCCCCAAATTATATATTATCATGATAAAATGACATGCTATTAGACAAGATAAACGTTAAGTGTGATAATCATATATCCCTCCCCTAACTTAAGTTGAACTTCATCCTCAATGTTCATAAAACAACAATAAAGAATAATGATGGGAGAAAATGGAAAGCAATACACCCATATGACAATGTAATATGAATATCACTCCATTGAAGTGTATCAAAGACTTGATACAAGACTTGAAAATGATAAAAGAGAAATGAAAGCATTAGAGACAAAATAAACAGAAGCCTTGCTCTATTATAGTAGATAGTATCAAATAATATCAAGGAGTAAGAAATAGAAACAAAAGAAAACCACACAAAACTAAGGAAAGCATACCAACGATGATCCTAACACACAAAGCAAAATAAGACACATACAAATATAGATGTAACTAAAGGAAAAAAACCTAGATCAAAGATGATTATAAAGGGTGATAATGTTAAAAGATTCCTCAGCTATGCTAGGTAAGTAACGCTTAATTCTTTGTCCAATGAATTTAAAGGTATTGTGATCACCTATAACCTCAAATGTAACAAAAGGATAGACTTTTGTCACCTCAAAAGGACCAAACAATTGTGATTTCAACTTCTCAGGAAAGAGTCTAAACCTTGAATTGTAAACCAAGACCTTATCGCGAACCTTTATTTCTCAATGAAGAACATGCTTATGATACCATTTCTTCACTCACTCCTTATATAATTTAAAGTTACCATAAGGATCAAGATGAAACTCATTCAACTTATTCAATTGTAATAAACTTTATTCACAAATTTTTCTTGAGCTGAAATTTTGAAAATTGACAGGCCTAAAAACCTGATGCTCTAGTTTCACAGGCAAATGACAAGACTTTTCAATAACCAAATGATATGGAGACAAGCTAATAAACATCTTTAAAAAAATGTGATGGGCCTATAATGCATCATCTAATTTAAAAAACTTATCCTTTCTTGATGCACTAACGATTTTCTAAATTCTTTTTAATTTATTGATTAGAAATTTCAACTTGCCCACTAATATAGGGATGATAAATTGTGGCAACCTTATATGTAACACTATTTATAAATAGGAGGCAATCAAATTTTTATTAGAGAATTGCAAACTTCCATCACTAATAATCACTCTAGTTGTACCAAATCAAGTGTAAATATACTGATTTAAAAGCGAAACCAAACCACTTGCATCATTGGTAGGCAAAGAAACTACTTCAACCTATTTACTTGTATAATCAACTATAACTAAAATGTACTTATTAGCATATGATTTAGGAAAAGGTCCCATAAAATATAACTCGAACATTGAATACCTTAGAAATAAAATTTTGTTTCAAAGGCATTTCCTACTTCCTCGAAATATTCCTAACTATTTGGCAATTATCACAATATTTTACATATTAAAATGCGTCCTTAAACAAAGTAGGCTAATAGAATCCAAACTCTAAAACCTTATGCATAATTCTAGTAAGCCCGAAATGTCCTCATACGTTTTGAATTGTAGTGAATCAATATAGAAAACACTTCTTCTGAAGGAACACATCTTATAACGATACCATTATCACATATCTTCTATTAATATAGATCATAACATAAATATCGCATAATCCTAGTCAGGAATTTCTGCTTTTATTAGTAAGAAAGATCATAGGGAAATACAGTACTAGCCAAATAATTTACAAAATCAACATACCACAAAAAATTCTTTATGGCTAAAAATTGCTTTTCTAGAAAAGAACATCTTTAATATCTTGATTTTCTCCTTTTTTTTCTTCATTATCTCTTCTCTTAGAAAACAAAGATGATTGGCAATAAAATTTTCATTACCTTTCTTGTTTCAGAGCTTAGTCACATTAGGCTTAGTCACGAGATATTTCAGAGCTGAATGGTCTATAGAAATTGTCACCTTTGAAAGCACCAAATAGGACTAAAATTTATCAAATGCGAAAACTACAGCTAAAATTTCCTTCTTAATCATAGTGTAGTTCTTGTAAATAGCATTTAATGTTTGAAGAGTAAAGTAAATTGGATGAAAGATCTTATCCTTTCTTTGTTCTTGAACAACATCGATAGCGAAATCATTTACATTACATAAAAATTCAAAAGGAAGAGACCGATTAGGTGAAACAAAGATTATGCTTTTACCTTTTTCCTTTGGTAGCTTAAAAAAATGCATACAATTACTACCAAAATAAAAATATTGTTCTTGGTCAAAAGATCGGTTAAGGGCTTTGTAAATTTTGAAAAATCCTTTATAAATCTTTAGTAGGAACCAGCATGGCTTAGAAAATTCTAAAATGCTTAAATTAAAATTGGAGGTGGGAGTGTCAATCTTTATTGGAATTACTTTAATTCCATTACTTGAAATCTTTTGAACTTGAACTATGCATTCTTGTAGTATAAAGTGACAGTTTTCCTTGTTTAATTCTAAATTTGTCTCCTTTCATCTCTTTAACACCTTTTCTAAAATTTTTAAATATGAATTGAATGATGTGCCACGTAAGAAAAAATCATCTATAAAGACCTCATTGCAAGAGTTATTCATATATAAAAATATGGCCATCATATAGCATTGAAATGTGGTAGGGGCATCACACAAGTAAAATGATATGCGTCTACAAGTGAAAGTGACATAAGGAAAAGTAAAAGTTTTCTTCACTTGGTCCTTAAATGTTACTGAAATTTGAAAGTAGTCACTGTACCCATCCAAAGCATAGTGAAATTTATGCCTAGCTACTCCTTTTATTACTTAATCGATGAAAGGTAACAGGAAATGATCTTAACATTTAATTTTCTTTAATCAATATACATACAATAGCCAATTTCCTTTCCCATAATAGTCAGTTCATTTTTATCATTTTAATGACAGCAGTGCCTCCTTTCTTAGGTATCACTTTAACTAAGATAACTAAGAAGAACGAAAAAATGAAAAAATTATTTTGGCATCTAAAAACTTCACTACTTAATTTTTAATCGCTTCTTTCATATTTAGGCTTAATCTACACCGTGGTTGCACTCAGGGATTATTCTTTTCTTCCTTAAAAATCTCATATGTACAAATCAAAGGACTTAATCCTTTAATGTTTTTATAGTCTATCTGATGGCTCCTATCTGATCAAGTAGTGCTTGTAATAAATTGTTCTCCATCCTATCAGTAAAAAAATCATGAAACAATTTCAGGCAAATAATATGGGGGCTAAAAAAGATATAATTTATATGTGAAGGAAGAGGCATGAATTCTAGAGTCATTGGCCCCTTTATAGATGGCTTAGGGAGGGCCTTAATGGGCCTATCTAAAATCTCATACTTCTTAGATGAAAACTAACTAGACGATAACTTTCTAGCTTCTAATTCACCTATAACTTCGCTTATCTCTTCCTCATCTATCTCTAAAGATTGAGAATGAGTCAATGCCTTTTGCACTAAATTAAAACAAAAAAACAAAGAAGGGTCACTCTCGATAAGATTAACTCTAATAAAATCATGTCAATCAAATTGTATCTCTTTGGCTTAAGGTCTCAAAACCAACTTGCCACCATATACATTAATTAGTTCCCTAACGGTAAACATAAATGGTAGAATAATAGGCACCTTGCTATCCCTTTCCATATTCAACTCTAGGTAATTATTGGGGAAATTAAACTTACAGACCTTAACCAATACATCATCTATGATTTCTTTTGGATATGTTACAAAATGAATAGCCAATTGTAATGAAACTGTTATGGGTTTAAGTTCTTATAATCCCATCTTCTTATAGATACTCATGGGTAACAGATTAATACTTACTCCAAAATCCACCAATGCCTATCTATTTCCAAGTTACCTAAAAACATAGGGGGTAAATTCTTATTTAGGATTGAATAACATTATTCATTGACTTTAATAGTTTCGTATTCTTTTAATTTCCTCTTTTTTTTAAAATTATCCTTTAAAAATTTATAATAAATTGGCATTTGTGCAACAACATTAGTTAATTGCGTATTTATATGTAATTTGTTAAACATTTCAACAAACTTCCCAAATTTCTTGTCCAAGTTTGCATTCTTTAAACATTGAAGATAAGGGATTCTAGGAATGTGAGGTTGGACATTGGGGTCCATAAGAAGCTAATGAGGTTTGTCTTGCTCCTCACTTTCTACTTTATTTTCTTTTTCTTCTTTTTGTGTCCCTACTCTCACCAATTCTTTATCACTTTTATTTTTTAATTAATTCTTCATTTTTTCTAATCCTGCATTGTCCACTTCTTTTTCACTTTCTAGGATTAGGCTTAGTGGTGCTAGGTAACTGACCAGCTGACCTCTCTTACCCAAGAATTACTAATTGGCTTACTTAATTTGATAAATTTGGAATTTTATCGTACATTTCTTGTTTAGTTTCTTAGGTATATATAAACGGAGTCTCATCTACATTAGACTTCGCCTACGTAGGTGACTTGGCTCTAAACCAACGGGGAGGGTTGCTTTGAAGATTGTCTACTGGACTTTTACAATTTTGGTTATTTCGCCATGAGAAATTGGGATGGTTTCTCTACCTAGGATTTTAAGCTTTGGAATATGGGTCCCCTCTTTACCTATTGAAATTTCATAGATATTAGGCTTGTTTAAGTTCATGGGTAAAGGCACTTCCCACTTGACAATCTAGGGATGAATGGAAAGTGCTATCATAGCTCTCAAATGCTATAGGACCTTTGTATGAACCAATGCTAACATGTATTCCTAAATCCTCTAATTTCTTACTAAGGATTGCCATTGTGTTGTCAATGCTAGTGTATCAATAATGGCATGAGCTTCTAATGGTTTCCTTGGCTTTTTGCGCATAATTATATTGGAAACTATTGGTTTCCATTGCCTTAATTAACCCATAAGCTTCATTTGTAGTTTTTTTTCATAAGGTTTCCTCCAGTTGTAGCATATATGGTACATCTAGTAAATGGTGTGATTTTAGTATAGACGATATCTATTCAATTGCAAGTACTAAACCCATAACTAGGGAACCTAAAAAGCAGTTCCCAAAATCTCTTCCAAGCCTTATACAAACTATCATTCTTATATTATACGAAAGAGTAAATTTAGTTTTTCAGTTTAGCGATCTTAGCTATTGGGAATAATTAAGCTAAAAAGAAGTTCATAATTTCATTCCATATTATGATGGAACTATGCTAAAAAGTATTTATCTAATCCTTAACATTGTCCTTAAGAGATAAATGGAATATTTTAAGCTTAATTGCATCATTTGACACTCCTTGGCTTCTAAAGAGATTATAAACATTTATGAAATTTTGTAAATGGTCATTAGGATCTTCTAAGGATGAACCACCCTACTATGAAGACTTAATCATAGAAAAATGCCATATCAGTTGGCATATCTAATAATGTTAGCCATAAGTATAGCCTTGTTTCCTGTTGTTAATTCCACTATGGTTGTTCTCTATTTTGTTGCTGAGGTCTTGCAACTAACTGCTCAAAATGTTTCATTTCTAACCTGTGAGTTTATATGTGACGTTCACTACATGTAATAGCTTTAGATTTTTTTTTCTTTTTCCTATAAATCGTATGCCCAATATTTAAATCAAAGTGAAGCTTCTAAGGCTTTTGACAATAAAAAAATAAAAGAGAATTTTCCAGGAACTTTTGAATTCAACATTAAAGAGTGGGAATCACTTTTATCCCTATTTTGTGTCCCTCTTATCTTGTTGTTTTAATTATGTTTAGTCGAAGCTAGCCTAATGGTTTAGTCATCCTCTCTCAAGGTGTAATTATGTTACCCTAGAAAAATTAAATAGGATTAGCCTTGCAATTTCTCAATCTTCAAAACTTGTCCTAAACATCTAACTAGTTATGAAGTAATCATATAGGCAATGGATTAGTTAATTAAGATCTTTCTCTAATCAATCAATCAACTTGATATTTGTAGGTCTATTAGATGCCAACTCATATTGCATAACCCAACGTAAATTCTTAATTTATTGTAAGGTTTAAGCACAATAATATCATAAACATTTATTCATCAAATTAACAAGATGAGTTTAACAAAATAGTTCAAAAAGCAATTTCTACAATATGGTTCAACCACTCATGATGTTAATCAATCCCTCAACTAAAATAATATCCATAAAAAAAATAGAAAAAGATAAGAAGAAGTATCACATAGTGGATGTGCCACCCTTCTCTTCACTCCTTTGTGCTGGAATTCTACAGGCTAAGAGATTCTTGCTTGAAAGTGGATCTTAATCTTGATTTTCTCCTTTCGGAAGCCTTTAAACTTGTTTTTAACGTCTTAGGAAAAGTCTTCAATTATTCCCTGATGGCTCTTATGGTTTCTCTATTTTTAATATGACCTAACAACTCAAAACATCACAGGTCATGTGCCTCACCAGTGGCTCTTGGGACCACCAGGCCACAATTGAGGCCCTCCTATTCTTCATATTTCTCTTCTCCTTCTCTATAGATTTTCCATCTTTTAGCTCTTGTTAGTGATTTTGCTATAACTTCTCCTATATAGCTTTGATGGTCATTAAATTTGATATATAGGTTTCATATATGATTTTTTTGCTCCCAAAATTTTTTTTTCAACACTTTAAGCACTATAATTTCATTTAATAAATCACCAAAATTGGTGCTTGTTTAAGCTTATCTTATTCTTCTCTTGATGAATTCTTAATGGCCTGTCATATAACCTTAAAAATTGGTATGGAACCTTATAACATGATGATTTAAGTCCTAATATTTGTCATAAACATTTTCTACCTCAAAATATATCTCTAAATGTTCACTAAAGTTTTGTGTAACATGAACAATAGTCCATAACAATATAAGCAACATTTTATTGAAGAATTACTTAAAAAAGCACTTATATCACAAGGAATAACCTCTGAAGCCTAAAATAATCATTGTGAAATTATGTATAATTAAGGAGCTATTAAAGATATGATCTCATTTCATAACTTAGGCAATAAAAATAGAGGGGAACGCCTTGCCAAAAAAATTTATATGACCTAGTTTTAAGAGGTGATGGAACCAAAAGGATTATATTTTAACCTTAATTTGGCTTACCTTCTCAAGGTGAATAGGAATAATCTCAACCTAAATGTGTCTTCTGATATACCATTTAGCATAAAAGTATTATAAATATCCAAAAAATTAGCTTTGTAAGCCCTCAAATCTTATCAAACTGAACATAATTTAAAATCATTTGTATCATTTAGGGTTTCATTTCAAAACTAGCTATCTGAACCCTTAAACTGTGTATGCTTAATTTAGAGCCTTGTAGTGATGGTTGCAATAAATCCCCTAAGGTTAACTGAACTCTAGTCCCACTTACTATCCATGTTATCTAATTGTAATTATTAGACCTTAAGCATCTCTTTTCTCTAAGAGTTCTATAAAATGTTCTTTCAATTTCAAGATTAGGCATAACCAAATTTATAGGATGAATTCTTATGAAACAATGAATTACCTAGCCTAAAAATTGAAAGAACAAATAAAATTTTAAGAGAAGAAAAGTTCTTAAGCAGAAAATTTTTTAGAAAAATAAAAATCTAGAAAATTGAAATAAATAAAAATAATTTCCTCAATCTAACTTGTTAATTTATCTCATCAAGCATCTCTTTCATAAATTGTAATTTCTAATCATATCAATCTTGTATATCTATCGTATCCAATGATTAATCTATCTTGTGGCATGTCAAGCTCATGATGCACTTTCATATAAAATCTCTAACATCGATCAATTACGATCATCTAAACCAAGTAGAAAAAATTCAACATTTGTAAGCAATCAAAATTTCAAAATTAATTTTCTATCTCATTAGTAATTAAGTCATTAATCTAATTATGTCATTCACCTATTAATCAACATTTTGCAAATTTCATACTTTATAAGTGTCAAGTTATATCTAAAATTAATAATGTATTAACACACATTAATCAAGAGATTCTGACATTTATCTAATACATATAGGCAACTATTAGCAATTAACATTTAATTAACTAATTAAATAAATTCCATGCCGATAAAAAATATACTAAACATTTTCCAATTGAATCATGCTTCATAAAAATTAATCATACAAATAAGGAAATCAATATATTCAATTTATAATATTTTGAAGTAATTAAATAATGTAAGGATAAATTAGAAAAATCCTTACTTAAACCCAAAGCCCAAATTTCCTTGGATTGGCTCCAAGCTTCACTATTTCTCAATAAGACCTAAAATAAGAAAATTAAAGTTCATTAAGCTCAAAATAACTCAAATAAAGGTCCAAGCTTCATTTTGAATCCAAAAACCCAAGATGTTAATTAAATCTTCAAAGCCCAAATCAAACTTTCAACTAAACTCTTCAAGATCCACACAACCCAATTGATGCATCAGATCCGAGTCTAAATTTTTAAGTTAAGTAGTCCAGAGTCCAAAAGAAAGTCCTACTAGCATTTAAGCCCATATTAGATTCCATTCAAATCTAGAATATCGTTTAAAGGTCAAAAATCCGCTCCAAGGCCCAAATCAAAATGCATCTTAATATTAACACCAACTCAAAAATCCAAATGCTATCTTAAGCCCAAAAGAAGTTAAGTAAGCCTTATAAGCCTGAAGCCTTTTAACAGCCCAAAATTCATCCTAAGTCCATTTATTAATTAAATCTCTAACAGCTCAAATCTAAAACCTAGCCTCACGCAAGATTCAAACCCGAAACTTCTAAAATAGAAGTTCTAACCCAACAGCCCTTTACCAATTTTTGGAAAAATCCAGAAAACCCAAAGCTTCAAACTCTTCTTCACTACACCTTCTTCTCCGGTGAGACTCTCTTGCTCTGTCCTTCTTCTCCGATGAGTCTCCCCACCACCAGCGAGCTCTTCCTTAATCATTCCTTCTAGTTTCTTTCTTCTTCTTCACCTAGTCTTCTCTCCCACTCTTTTCTTCTTTCTTCTCTCCAAAACCCGATACCTCTAACCTCCATTTACATACTTATGAAGCTCTCCCTCTCTCTTCTGTCCTTACCATTATTTTGGTTCTACCATCACCATCTCTATCTGTTTCCTCCCCTCAATGAAATTAAACCATTAAATAGAAAAAAGAAACATAACTTACTAAACAAATGGATAAATAAGCATCAAAATAGGGATTGGCAAAGAAAAGACACCAATTTATCAGCAATAACAAAGTGAAAATCAAATTCGTTTATTACCTAAAATGTGGAGATCTCCAGTAGAAAAAGAAATAAAGCTGAAAGTAGAAGCAAGAAGACAAAAAATGGTGGAAACTAAAATAGGAAAACATAAGACATGTTGGAATGGCCATTAGGATGGGTTTGTAATGAAAAGAGAAAAGAGGGAAATGGGCGTAGACAGTTCTGGAGCGGCCAGATGATTTTGTTATTTCATTTGATCTGTTCAAACTTTTGGGTTATTGTTTTGGATTCAATTATTTTTGGTTTGGACAGCTTAAGCATTACTTTATGTTGTATGGATTGGATTTGTGTTTGGACTTTATTATGGATGTGTACTGAGATTGTGATTGGAATTGTTATATTCATTTTATGGTTAAATTTTCGGGAGCCTCACATATTCTCCCTAGCTATGTGCCAAGATTCAAGTACTTCTAGACTTATATTCTTAACGACACTAACCTTTTCTCTAGTGTTTTATCATGTAGTTTATCTAGGGATTAATATTCGTTATTAGATAGAGAAATATCTCAAAACTATTTTATGCCAACCGAGTGTATTGTAACGGGACCCTATTATTCCCAAAGAGTTAATAGTCAAATACGTGATGAACATTTTCACATTTTTTCACTTAAGTGATAAATTTTTTAAAAATTTAAATTAAGTGATTAACGTTTCAAAAGTTAATCAATTGAATGAAAAAGACTAACGTCATCAGTGATCCGACCTGACCCGACCTAACAACCTAAATCCATTAATAAATTTAAAAATACATTCTTATAATAATACATGTAAAATAATAAGTATAATTCATAATAAAAGATCAAGACAATAATTATTACTAAAATTA
>JAOXYD010051605.1:0-13311 GCA_028565735.1 Pinacopodium congolense
TTTGTTAAAAAAATTACTAAAAGCAATGTTGCTAGCTTCAATGAACTTCAATGCCAAAATTATTTTTTATCTTCATTTTCTCACCAGTCAACAAGAAAAGCAATAAGATTAAAGGTGCATATATACATAAAAGGTTGATAATAACCCACCTCTAAATCAAGTTGGAAGATGCTTTTGAATTACCGGTGATTCCAAAGTCTCCAATGTCACTTCTAGACCATTCAAATGCTCCAAATCATAATTGTTCGCTTTGTGCATTGAGAAAGAAAAAAGAATTAATAGTTATACAAATAATATACTAAAAATAAAAATTATAATAAAGACGTCAAAATTTCATAATCATACAACCAATTCTGAGATTTTATCAAAATTTACACATTGTCCGGAAGGAGACGATTCTTGTACTTGTTTAAAATCTTGCTACCCTTACTAAAGGTGGATTTTGAAGCAATAATTGTGATTGGAATACTTAATATGTCTTTTTCTATTTGTGCAATAACTGGATATCTAACTTCATTTTCTTTCCAAAAGACAAGCACATTAAGCTTCAACTCAAATGGTTTTCTTGGCTCATCCAAGTACAGATCAAGTTGTGATTTGTAGTTGAAACTTCCAGTTTCATCTTGAACAAAATCCTAAATCTATATCAAAATATATTTTAACTTTAAGAAATTTACAAATATAATATAAATATATTAATATAAATGGCAATAAATAATTTACATATTAGAAATTTTGTGTTTACTTCACGGAAAACTTGACCTCCAGTTCCATGATCATAAGAATGAGACAAATTACCATGAAAAGTTTCATACTCTCTGAAAATGAAATATAATTGATCCTGAACATCCAAGCATTTAGAAGCATGAGCTGCACCTAATTTCTAATAACAATACTTAATAAAATCCAACTTACAACGAGATTCAAACACAACCATAAATAAAAGAATGATAGAAAAATCATCCCAGTATTTTTTAAACTTTTCATTCATGTGTTGCGCCATCTCTTTCACTTGTTTATCCTAGTTTTCCATTGCTTTTAGTATAAAATTCTACATATTCCATATATTCTCAAAATATAGATTGGCAGTTGGATATTTTGACCTAGAAAAAAAAATGGTCGTTTCATAAAAAGATTGCAAAATCTTTGTAATTTTTGCAATTTTTTCCTACTCATCATTACTAGGGCAATGTTCATAACAAATTTCATCAAAGTACAATTGAGAAAATACTAGGCGATAAAAAGTCCCCTTTCTAGCATCAAATAAGTAGAATTCTACCGTGTAGGCACATCTAACCAAAGTGATTTTGAAACTTTCAAACCAATAGGTGCAGCACATTAAAAAAAACTGAAGTCTCCTTGCTTCAGATCTAGAACATACAGAACACTATCTCTGATTTTCTTCACATGCTCATAAACAACTTTCAATCCATCTTGAACAACGAGATATAAGATATGTGCACGACACCGAACATGAAAATATCTGCCTTTATAAATCAAAGCATTTCAAAGGTTGAGTTGGTTACATAACAATGTTTGGGCACCAATCATGTTGATTGCATTATCTAATGTGATGGTAAATATTTTGCTCTCAATCCCCCAATCTTTCAAGAAACCAAATCCTTTCTCATATAACATGTTAGAAGTATGTGGTGGTTCAATATGCTAAAAAGTCAAGACTTTACTTCTAAGCTTCCAACTATTGTTGGTTCTAAATGACATCTAAGAGGGGGGTGAATTAGGTTTTAAAAAATTTTAAGCAAATACATAAAAATAAAACTAACAATAATTTGTGGAAGCTAAGTAAACAATTATGAAACAAATAAGATCAAGATTACTTGTAATTTTTGAAAATAAAATAAGAAATACAATCTTGAAAATTGTAACAACTTACAAATCCTTTTAGGCTCAATGAAAACCAACTTTTCTTTTTCAAGGCTCAAGAATAACCTTTCTTTCTTTTTCTAAAGATCAAGAATAACCTCTCAAAATATTTTATGGCTCAAGAATAACCTCACAAAAATTAAAGAATTAACACGAGTGTATAAGCTTACTTCTCACATAACTAAGAATAATACAATGCACAGAAAGCTATAAACTCTTGTTTTTTTAAGCTCAGTTTGCTTGATAATAATTATCATACTTAGCTCCTTACTTCCTCATTTATTTATACACAAAAGTAAGACTCAAATAGCCGTTGGAGAATTAATCAGCTCTTCAGACCGTTGTCTAATAGAGATATCCGTTTTGTATCATTTCTGCCTGTTGGGTAAATCTATTATCCGTTGCATAAAATGACTGTTACAGATAATCTGCTGCAAAATCTTCTTTGTTCAATCAACCGATATGCCATGTTTCGTCAACCGGTATTCTAATTTGATCATTTGGTTGACTGATAGCCATCATTCGGTCGACCGGTCTTCATTCAGTCCACCGATCTCCAAGTTCTGTCTCATTCGGTCAACTGGTTCATATTCGGTCGACAAATCACCAAGTTCGATCTCATTTGGTTGACTGACTTTCAGTTTTCAGTGCTTCGTATCAACGTCTTTAATCACTTAAACATCTTCTTTTCAACATACATATATTTAAACACACTTAAAAAAATATTTAGTAGACAGAGTGTTTTGTCATCATCAAAATCGAGAGGAACCTCCTTTGGTTCAACAACTATTATCCATATAATATGCAATGACACAAAGATAGCCTTCATCGATTATTGATGTCCATACATTACTAGTAAAAAAAGTTCTTCCTATAACATTCATCAATGTTTATTTAAGTTGCTCCCCCCAACTTTTTGTGGAATTTAACATGTTCACTTCTATGAGTATTCTGGGACACATGCTTAATATTTGGATTCAAATATGAATTATAACCACGTATCTCATTATATTCAACATGTGAATATGGCAAACCATGTTTGATTGTGATTTTGCATAGCCATTCTCTACAAGTAGCTTTATCTAACTTCTGATGAGATGATTGTCCACTCGTTCCACCTTCTGTTAAAGACATTTGATATTTGTCACACTTTTCCAAATGCCGCAAAAGATTTTTTGTTCCTACTGATGAATTCGCCTTATATTCCTTGACTTTACAATGTTCAATTTGACTTTTTTTACCTTGTCTGGATACTGCTTACCATTAGTAGCTTCAAACTCAATCCAAACCTTAGAACAAGACTTCTTTTGCCCTTTTTTATCAGCACTAATACTTAAACTTCATTGTTTGTTGCTGTCATTCTCTACATTTATGGTAGATATCTCCACCATTGATTCCATCATTGCAGTCTATAAATTTTAATATAAAGTCATTTAATAATATCTCCATAAACAAAATTTTTCAACAAGAATGCTAAATAGTACATGCAGATGACTTGCATGTTCAAAAAACATATTCAAAAGCGTATATACAGAAGAAAAAAATTAAAAATCTAAATTGATTAGATTATTTTTACACCGATAATACATTGATAATTACATACATATATTTTTAAAAATAAATAATTACTTATACATACATACACACACGATGTTTTTTAGAGAAAAGGGAAATTGTTGATTTTTTTATTTTACAACCGATTTTACAACTGCATGATATTCTTCCATGTACTGATAAAATGTTGTTTAACTTAACTAAATAAATTAGAATCTCACAACAATCATAAAGTTTATTGGTTTTTCATATTATCTAAAGATGCCTGATAATATACTTGATTCTAGCATTAGAAATCTTGAGTATAACAATAACTAAAAAAATGGTTAGGAAGATAGCTTATTAGTTTTGATGATTTTTCACCCCTCAAAATTGTGTCAAATCTCTCAATATTACAAATCTCAAACTCTTTCCCTCCCCTACATTTTTAATCTCACTATTAATTATAAATTAATTACATTAGCTTTGTTTATGGGAGACCAGCACCACGTGTGGGAAGGGAGGTTGGACCGCTGGATTGGGTTGGAGGCGAGCCGTGAGGGAGGTGTAGTGACAGGCTAGATGAGAGGGTGACGTGCTCATTGCAATTCTTGCACGATTGGGAGGAGTGATGCGACCTAACCTGAGCACTTCCTAGGCATCTTGAGCTGACCAGATTGCTACAAGCTGACTGAATTAACAGTTATGTGTTAGATACGATGACTGTGACGACTAACAATGGTTCTTACTGCAAACACGAGTGAGCATCAAAGAGGTTAAAGAGGCAGACTAGATGGGTGGGGTGGGAGCCTAGTGGCCACTTAAGTTATAACAAAAAATTAGTTTTCTTTTGGTATAATTACTTATTAAGCACTTATTTTTTAATTTCATAAGAAACATATCCTAAAGTTTCCCCATCTTGCAACTAAATCACTTTCTTTTCCCTTTTAATCTTCTTAAATAACCCACTTAATTTTTATTTAGTCACATAAACCATTATATTCGTACAAGTAAATTTTTAAAAACCTTGCAAACAAGTTTTTTTTCTTAGATTAAAAAATGCTCACCCATTTTAAAATTCTTAACAAGAAAATTAAAATTCTTATTTTTTAATTACTAAAATTACTACGAATAATTATCTTAGAAAAATTAATTAAACATACTATTATTTAAAATTTAAAGTTTGGGGAATGACAAATACTTTTTTTATCTATACATTTATGAAACTTTATTTAACCCGACGGATTAACCTGCATTGACCCAACCTAAATTTGACTTAATCCGAACTCCACTTAACCTAAAATTGACCCGAACCTAAATTAACCCAACCTGAATCCGACCTAAACTCAAAAGCCTTTCTACTCGACATGACCTGAACCTGAAATGACCCGACTTGAACTCAAATTGGTGTTAACCCGATTAAACTCGAACCCAAATAACCTGACCCAAACTCAACTCGATCCACCCTATTGACATCCCTAGAAATAACTAAGAGTTCAGGTTCTATGCAATTACGTTAGCACGCTAGAGTATATATACATGTAAAAGTATCTTAGATAAGAAAACGTTCAATCCAAGGTTTGAGCCTTAGCATAATCAATATCTCTAATAATATAACCAACACAACTTCCTACTTATTTTCATTAAATTACCCTCTAGTTATGCTAATTTTGAGAGGATACTTAAGATAATTTGTTGATGATCTTGCCTTTTTTTCACTTAAAAGTCATGGTATAATCATTAAGCAGTCAATACGAACTACTGGAACTAACAATGCTAAGGTTGACAAAAAAGCATTGACATACTGGTGAGGATAATGCCTTCAATTTGCTTTCTTCTCCATCATCACGAAAGAGTGAATGTCGACCTATTATGAGCTCTTTGATGTAACTATTAGCTCTCACATAGACCTGGTAAACATGCATCAAAGTCATTTTACATCTTAGTCCACTTGTGTCCTGAAAATGAACCAAAGTAATGAGTTTTGAGGAGTATAAATTCAAGTCTTACTCAGGACCAATGTAACCAGGAGTTCCAACCAAGCATGAAGCTATAGGTTCTTGTTTATTCTATCATTCAACTAACCTTTCCAGTCAAACATCTGCCACCTATGTGAATCTCATTCACTTAACTCATTATCAGAAAGGTTTATAGTGTAGAAACATATATAATGCATGTTTGAAAATTTTATGGGTTCGTTTACCTTTTCCCCGAGTCTTTGATCAAGCAATATATTAATTGTTTTTATATCTCAATGTACATAGCGCTTCTTTATGTGGTCATGAATGTACTCTATCCCTATTATAGCATGCAGTGCTATACATGCTCATGACACCCATGAAAGCGAAGAATGTCCTGGAAACTGCTACTGTAAGAACTAAAAACCTCAAAGAAACCGAAAGGTCACAAGTTCTTCTAAAGTACTTTCATAAATAGTTGTTGTCTTCCTAACCCGGATTATTTATTTTTTGGCATTGGTTACCCATTTCATATAAGGTCTGTGTGGCTAGTTTCAACTTGTTTCTATAAAATTTGGTAAATTATGCAAGAAACCTATTGTGACTTAGTAGAGCCAAGGTCCTGTAGAACTTTTTAGTTCATACAAACGTCCATTTTTATTACATCCTCGGAAGAAAAAAAGAAGATGAACTAATCACAACATTACTACCTTTTAATAAAGGATCATGAAGATGATCATTGATTGATCCATTTTGGATATACTCATATACTAAATAGAGGTGATTTTCCCCGCATGAATATCCCAGAAGTTCCACCAAAGGAAGAAATCTTCTGTCACTAAATACTCCATAATATCTTGAAAGAACTAAAGTTCATGTATGATAAAATGCTTCAACTGAATAAGAAGAAGCTTAATTCATTCATTCATCAGAACTTTGTTCAATATTTACAAAAAAGGGAAAACTAAACGGCCGACTAACTGTGACCTTTTATGGCAGTCATATATTAAAAAATATTATAATAATAATATAATATTTATTATTATATGATTATTATAATGGGACCAACCACGGTCGATCATGTATTGTCGATCGTGTAGTCGGGTCCTTAAATAAAACAAAATAATAGTTAATTAACACCTGACACCTTAGCTAATGAAAATAAAAAATTATCAACTAAAACAGTACGACAAAAATGAAGTGGAACGCTATTCTGTTCGACTCTATTTTCAACTGTATTTTTCGCTACTTCACTACTCAATAACGACTAATTGCTGCTACTATACATCATTATATCCCTCCTTCAAGTTGGAGTTAATGAGATCAACTAAGCCTAACTTGGAAAACAAGTAAAAAAACAAAGGAGTAGCTAAAGCCTTAGTAAATAGATTAGCTAATTGATTACGAGAGAAAAAGATATTGAGGAGCAATGAAACTCTCCTTATATAGATCACAAACTAAATGATAATCGATATCTAAATGGTTGTTCCTCTCATAAAAGATACGATTAGTTGTGATTTGTAAAGTTGCCTTGTTGTCTCATCAAAACGGAATAGGAAGAGGAATAGAGAGCTGAAAAACACGAAGGAGTTAAGTGATAGTGTTGGAATGTATCATCTTTTTATATCAATTTTATGTCAAATTAATGTTTAATTACTCCAACTTGATGTTAAAGTGTCTAAATATCATTTATATTCATGTATATGTAGATTGGAAGCCACAACATCAATGAAGGTAAGGGAATCAAATTTGTAGCAGCTAACACCAAAATTTAGAAAGATTTCAGATCAAATCTCTTAGTTTTCTCTTTTCTCTTATTAGGTTAGGTTTTTTTTTCCTTTTTCTTTTTCCAAATCTTGTATATTATAATTTCAAGTTTGTGTAAGGATTATAAGGGGTTTATACACTTGATTTGAGGTTGTCTATCATTTTGGAGGATTATTTGGTGCTATCTAAGCCTTTAATCTATTGTATTTCACTCCTTTATTGACATATATGGAAAGAAATTATTCTACATGTTTTGAGCTTAATTCAAGCTTTAGACAGGTTCTAGGATGTCTTGATTGAGTATTTATCTTAATTTTGGATGATAATCTTTGTTTATATGAGGTTTTAATGCTTATTTTGAGTTGTCCACTAATAATATGATTAAAGATGGTTTAGGATCCAACAATATCTACCTAAATCATTGGAAAAATCTATAAATAACATGGTTTAATCCTTAAATCTAAGAAATCTACCTGGGTTATCATGAGGGCACTAATCTTAAATGGAATTTAGGATTAGAACTTATTGAACTTTAAGTCTAATGCCTACTAATTAATGAAATAAACAAAGATCAATTTAGGATGGTTAGAGATAAGACATTGACTTAACTATTGCTTTGACTTGAGTTAGTGAAGACTCTCGATTACAAATTCCAACATTTCATAAATTGCTTTAGTTATTTGAAGCCTCGTCTTAGCACATGGTTGAACACTTTCCAGCTTAATTCCATCACAACTTAGGATGATCTTACCAATAGATTTTTAAATACATTCTTTCCCCTAGTCAAGATTTCAAAATTGAAAATTTTGATTTCATCTTTTGAGTAATACAAGAGTGAGAGTTTACATGAGTCTTGGGGGAAATTTAGAGAGTTACTTGCCACTTTCCCTATGCATAACTTTAGCATTTGTGAGCATGTGCATATATTTTATCTAAGACGCATACCATCCACTTATAGTCTTATAGATGCTGATGGTGGTGGTACTCTTATACGTAAAACCCAAGTGAAGCTTATAGATTAATTGAAGACATGGCATCCGATAACTTTCAATATAATTCTAAGCCTTATCATAGGCAACCATTTATAGCCCAAGCTATTAATGATTTCCTAACCTTACAAGCTCAAATGGAAGGTTTACAAGCTAAAATTGGTAGTAATGCATTCCAAAGTCATATAGTTTGTGAGTATTGTAGTAGTACCTTTCATGCTTCTATAGATTGCCAAGTTAGCCCTTCTTATGTTTGTGAACCTTCATTAGATCATTATCTTTTTAGTAGGTAACAACTAGACACTATTGATTCTTCTAGAGAGAGTTGCCCTACTTTTTCATTAAACTATCATCAAGACTACCAAAATTCAAGTGTCAATCCTCAATTTGAATTCCCTTCTCAGCCAATTGATCCCAAAAAATCTAATCTCGAAGATGCAGTCCTAAAATATATTCAAAGCAATGAGTCTAGGATGAAAATTCATGACAATTCAATTAAGAATTTAGAGATTCAAGTAGGTTAGATTGCACAGCTCTTAGATAAGAGGTTACCTAAACCCATACCTTCTATGCTTGAACCTACTTCTAGGGAACATGTTATAGACATCATTGTATCTAATAGCAATGAAATGGGGGTTATAATGAAGAAAGGAATGAAAAGAAAGTGATGGAAAGTAAAGAAGTTAAAAATGATAATAGCCCACCTAGGTTACTTACTGATTCGTCTGTCTAATCTTACCAACCTAGTGTTCTATATCCACAGATGTTGGACGCTCAGTCTGGGCACTCTATTTAGTTGTTTCAGAAATTACGTCAACCATTCTATACTGTATCTCAATTAGATGAGAATTTAGTTAAAAATCAAGCAATAATCAAAGAGTTGGAACCTTCTTATCTGAACTTGAGAGAATTATTGGCAGTAACCATTCCTAGTAATCTAACTCCATGTATTGAATATAAGCAAACTGAGTTAGAAGTGTGTGTTATGGATAGTGATGATGATGATTTTTCCATGACTTCTAACCATCATGTTGTGAATCTTGTGGATTTTAAGGACAATGATGTAATTAGAAGTGAAAATGTTATTTTTGAAAGTGAAAAAGATGAAATTGTTTATGCATGTACATTGAATGATTATTTGGATAATGCTCTTATTGATTTCATTAGTGTTATGGATGATATTCCAATTGAATATCAAGATTCTAAGGTTCTTAAAGATGCAAATTATGATGAATTTGTTAGGATAAGTGAAGTTGAATATGAAAAAGCATTTGGGTTTATTGATTTTATTGTTGTTGATGCTTTTGATTCTAGGTCAACCATGGTAATTCAAGACTGTTTATGATGGAATTTTCAAAGTCATGAATGATGTTACATGAAGCTTCAGGTCCCTAATTTGAAATTTCAAGTTAATGTTTTAGGACATTTTCCACATTTGGCCTCTTTTCAGTCTAAAGAGCATAATGTGAAAATGTTGGATTGTAGACTTAAGTTTAGATTGAAGATTCCCTAACCTTAAGGTCCAACTAAAAGACCTTAAGAAATCGCTTGTTGGGAGGCAACCCAACCTTAGAAAATAGGTTTTAGTGCTTTGGTGTGTTTTCTTTTGTTTCATGTGTTTTTCTTTTATTTCCCTTTTTTGTGCTCCTTGTTATTCATTGATATTATTTGTTTATGGAGCTTAGTTGCTTTTATTTGGTTTCTGGTGCTTTGATATTTTCTTTGGTGCTTTTCAGGTATGGATCAAGTTTGCTATTTGCTTTTATGGAGCAAAGTTTCAATTGTACCTCTTGATGGATCTTCAAGCAATATTATCTTCAATCTGGGTGTTTTCTTTCCCTTTTCCCCTCATATTTCTATTTTATATTGGTTTTAGAACCTTGAGGACAATGTTCAATTTAAGTGTGGAGAAGGGATTAGATGATTTAGGTTGCTCCACACTTATGTTTTATTTATCTTTAATCGTGTTAATTTATCATCTTTTTTAACATAATCTATGTTTTATGAAAAAAAATCGATTTTGATGCATGTTTATGGAAGTCTTTCCTTTTGTTTTCATTTAGTATGCCCCTTTGAGATGTTATGTGATTGATTAAGTATGTTAATGATTGAATGGTTTTAAATTGATTCATGTTTTGGATGATGATGCCTTCTGATCATTATGAATTTTGTTTTTAAAATGCATCATTTAAAGCAGAATGTGCCTTTTTTAAAATGATATCTTCATCTTGCTTTAGTTTTTGAAAAATACAGAAAGAAAAATAGAGAAAAAATTTAAAAATGCAAAAGAAAAAAAAGAGAAAAAACAAATATGAAGAGAAAAAAACTGAAAAAAAGAGAGAGTTGGAAGATGATACATTTGATTTAGCACTATTCATTTTTTTCATGGACTTTGAAATGTGATTAAGAATGAATTCGAAGGAATATGAAGTGATTTAAGATTTTTTGTGACTTAGTATGCTTAATTTGCCATATAACATGTTTTAGGTGCATAATGTTTGAAAACCCAAAGAAATTGGTCTAGTGATCATGATTGATGAATTGTGCAAGTTTTTGTTAGCTTATAGGTCATGTTGAACTTAATGATTAAGTGATTTGTTTGAGGACAAGAAAAAGCTAAGTGAGGAGGAGTTGTTAGGCTTGGATTTTATTGCATATTTATAGTCATTTTATGCTAAAATAATGTTTATTTCCTCCAACTTGATGATAAAGGGTAATTCATATATATGTAGATTATAAGCCAAAACATCAAGAAAATATAAAAAAAGGCAACAAAAATTAAAAAATAAGCATTATTTTACTCGTGTTCCAGAGACTTAAATGACGACATTCTTAACCTTCCTTTTAACTCCTTTTAAGTGCTGATTAAGTGTGCAATCATGCGTTTTCCAGCTACAACTTGTTCTAACTTGTGCAGCAACTTGTCCCACTTATTCCTACTTGCAACCAAAATATATAAGAATGTCTGGAAATCAAATTTGTGGAGCTAGCACTAGATTTGAGAGGGGAATTTCAATCAAACCTCTCTTTCTCTGTTCCTTAAGTAGTTCTTAGGTAGTTCTTAGGTTTTTCTTTTCTTTTCTCTTTTCCAGCCTTTGTGATTGTAAATACTGGTTGTTTTGAGGATTCAAAGGAGTTCATAGACGTGCTGGGAAGTTATCTAACACTTTGTTCCATCATTTGGTGCTTTCTAAATTTATTGGTTTTGTACTCCTTTTTAAATATATATGCAATAACACATTCTGCCCTTATTTTAATCTGAATTTCTTATATGTTTGTGATGTTTGAAGCTTAATTCTAGCTTATGACAGGTTCTATGATGCCTTGAGTGAGTTTTTATCACAATTTTGGATCATAATCTTTGTATATGTGAGAACATAATACTTATTTTAGATTGCCCACTTAAGATATGATTAAAGGTGATTTAGGATCTGACAGTTAAATCATTGGAAAAATTTATAAACAACATGTTTTAATCCTTGGATCTGAGAAATCTACCTTGGTTATCATGCGGGCACTAATATTTAATGGAATTAGGTTTAGAACTTATTAAACTTTAAGCCTAATTCCTATTAATTGATGAAATAACCAAAGATCATTGTAGGTTGGTTAGAGAAAAGTCTTAGACTTAGCCATAGCTTGTCTTGAATTAGTGAAGGCCCTAGATTAGAAATTAAAACATTTCATAACTTACTTAAGTCGTTTGAAACCTAGTCCTTAGCAATTTAAGCATTTAGTAATCCTTAGACAATTTGGAATTAAATTGCAAAGTTGGAAAGTTTTTAGGTGTTTTTAGTTTGTCTTAAGTCTATCTAACCCTTTAGTTTTAAGCCCTTGATTTCCTTAAATAATTGTCATCCAACGGCCTTAGTAGTGACCAATATACATTCTCTCTATCGGGGTCGACATTTCAAAGTCTTAAAATAAGCTCTACTTTATTACTTGTGACCGGTACACTGCTTGATAAGTTGATTTGGGATTTGAATTGGAATTGCATGCAAATTGATTGAAATATTTGAGTTAAAATAGTGATACCAAATTGACCTGATAGATATCAGCATCATTAAGACAATAGTCCTCCTGTAAAGGTTTAAAAGTAGTGTTTTGCCACTCCCCACCAACTCTATAATATGACCATAATTTTAAAAGTGAATAGGAAATGGAGTTGGTTGTGCTAACAAGGACCTAACCATCAAAAGAGACTCATGCTACCTCAAATAGCCTCGTTAGTAAACATGGAAAGTAGAAGTTCTTTGTCTGCCAAGTAAATAGGACTATGTTCCTCATATTGTGTAAAATGAATCTTGTTATGGGCAATCCTTCTATATCTCCAAGCCCCTGATAACTCGAAGGCACTCAAGAGGGGAGGATGAATTAAGTGATTAATATTTTTTTTCAAATAATTAAACTATCCACATAAAACAAGATGAATTAAATGCTATCACCAAACCAAGATTCAACTTAGAAAAATATGGAGACGCAAATGTCAAAAGATAATAATTAAACTAATGGGAAAACTAGATAGTTAAGCAATAAATAAATAGATAAAGGAGAGAAAAAAAAACAAAAACCTATAATGATTCAGCAATTCCTAACAATTGTCTAAACAACTTTCCAACTATTTATTGGAAATTTAACTAACAAAAACAAGTATAATCTTCTTCTAAGGTAAAGAGTAACCTGTAAAAGATACAATCTTTTTTATTAAAGGTGAAGAGTACCCTTTTTACAAACTTTATATGGAAAAGAGTAGCCTTAAATAACAAAAATTACCCAAAACAATTCAACAAGTTCAATAGACCTCTTTTACAAATGACTAAACACACCTTAGAAGAGGTTTCACTTAAAGCACAATGAAACTATGGACTCTACACATTAAATTAATGATATGATTCATCTAAGATGTACTGTAATGCTTAAGAAA
The DNA here is from genome assembly GCA_028565735.1 of Pinacopodium congolense. Classification (NCBI taxonomy): domain Eukaryota; kingdom Viridiplantae; phylum Streptophyta; class Magnoliopsida; order Malpighiales; family Erythroxylaceae; genus Pinacopodium; species Pinacopodium congolense. Next base: position 13,056 of record JAOXYD010051605.1, read on the forward strand.
ATGTTATATGGCATATTATAGTCACCAAACACTTAATTGTATGATGAAAATTGAAGAAACAATGCTAAATAATGAATCTAGATAGCTTTGACATATCTCAATACGATTGCTTCCAATCACTTAAATAATGCTCTAAAAATTCAATTAAATAGGCACTGAAACTCTTAAGGATGTAAACAATTGATAGGGGTCAAAATTGATATAATTTTGATAGAGAATTTGATGCATTATGACCCCTATATTGTGTTTAAATGTT
>JAOXYD010051616.1:0-13311 GCA_028565735.1 Pinacopodium congolense
AAATTGTGATTAATTGATTAATCAGTGGTCCCTTTTTTTTTTTTTTCCCTTTTTTTGATCATTACACAAGCCTCGTCTCTATTCTACACTATTGCTGTCTTATTAGAAAACTTTCATTTGATGATATCTTGGAGATGCCTTTAGTTTAACGTCGTGATCAATTCATTGTAATGAAGCTCACCCTTTCAGAAATTTTAACCTAATACCAAACTATTTAGGACTCGGTTAAAATTCCACTGATCTCTTGTTTGACAAAAGCGTGGCTGGACAAGGAAAAGTAGAGTAGTATAATTTGGTGGCTTTGGGTTAGATAATAGATACGTTGCGGAAGCGTTGGGGTAAGTAAAAACATCGGCATGGTGAGTCAAGTCGCCGAACAAGTTAAACAATTCCCGGTCCCATCAATCAGTGACGTGGGTGATGATGCTTTTGTTTCATAAATGCTACCATGAAAAAATAATAATATATTAAAGTCGAAAATTAATTAATTTTATTAATTAATAACGTTACTTTAATTTTTATTTTTAAATTTGTATTGTTTTAAACATAAAAATTAGAGAAGAAAATTTATTGACTATTAAGAGAATCTTACTAATAATCAAATTATCAACAACAGAATATTAAAAAATAATACTTTCTATAAATTTATTACATAAAATTTTTTTTAAAATTATTCATATACAAATAATATGGTAATATTTCAAAACATAAATAATACAAGATATCAAATTTTTATTATAAAAAATTAGTTCAAAAATTTAAATATGTAAAAATTACAAGTGCAAACCAGTGAATTTGTAATATAAAAATCATATAATAATATTACATTATTGTGTATGGCCACGATTGACATAGTATCGTTGGTTGTATAGCCAAATTCTTTACTATGTCGTATATCACCTTTGTAGAGAAAGAAACCAAATGAGCGTTCCTTAAACAAGAGATCTTTCGAGGCTTATTACTCAACTGTACTATATATAAAATTAGATTACATGTTACTACTCTGAAAATCAATGATATGTGTAATGCTCACCTGTTATAACTGGAATCAGTCCTGCCCTGCTTAGTGGTGGCCCTGAGACTTCGATTATTGTGATCCTCCTGAAGAAGTAGCTCCTGGTCATCTTAATGGTGTGATGCTTCCTTCTTGACCTAGGAGACTGACTCTTGAAAGCTGATTGTTTTGGTTCCTTCGTTGATCTTCTAGTCATTTAGAGGATTGGAGTTGCCCTTAATCTAAAGATCTTATTCCTCAAGGAAGATCACTCATTCCTTTTGACGATCTATTAGTTGCTTGATCTTATTTGGGCCTTCCTTTCTCTTTATTTCTTGTTTTTAAGCCTTTGCGTGGTTTTGGATCTTTTTGAGACTCTTTAGATATTAATTAATTGATTATTTTCATTTTAAAAAAATGTTTTTTATGTAAAATAATGGATAAAATCACTAGTCTTCTTTAACCCTAAATGCAAAACAATCTTTAAGAATTAAATTTCTGACAACCATTAATAAGTAGGAATAGAGAAAAAAATATCAAATTCAATTGACAAATTAAAAGGGCTTCTAGAGTTAAATACACTTGGTCTTAGTAGATCCACAAAATTTTCTCTCTCATCTCTCTCCATTTTTTTCTCTCTTTTTGATTTCTTTGGTCTTATTCACTCTTCATGCCTATCTAGTTATAATCTGTATTTATAACTATACTATAACACACCATTATTGAAAATAAAAAATACATCTTTGACAATGTAGCACATAATATTCTTAAAACAAGTAATTCAATGCCTATAAATTTTGAAGAAATAAGAAGCCACCTTTTTTGTGGATTTTGTTAACAATGGTGATTTATTCTATTTGATGAAACCACTATCAAACTCCTCCTCACACTAATATGGGAGGAACTACTTTCCTTTAGTCAATAAAGACTTTGTTGATCTATATGAACCATTCTCATTGATATGGATCTTCTTAAACTATAATCACTTGAAATCTAATATATCTCTTATCCAATGATATCTTATATCAATATACTTTAATCTCGAATGAAAAAAGGAATTTTTACCAATGAAAATTTCACTTTAACCATCACAAAATAATACATAATATTCTTATTCAAAGCCAAGCCCCTTTAAAAATTTCTTCATTCACATTAACTCTTTAAACGCTTTGGTTTCCATAATAAATTTAACTTATATGATAGAAAGTACAATACATTTTTGTAATTTCAATTTCCATTAAACCACTCTCCCTATAAAATGATATTAAGTATACTTAACTATACTTTCTGGAATCAAGATCATCAGCTATATCTACATCTATATAACTAACTAATGTGGGCTTGTTAATACCATAACATAAACATGATCTAGAAGTTTCATGTAGATACCTAAATATTCATTTAATAGCATCCTAATGTTCTTTATAAGGATTAGAAAAGAACCTATTAACAATACCAACACATGAGCAATATCCAGCTTAGTTGATATCATAACAAATATTAAACTATCAACTGTTAAAACATAAAGAGCTCGTTTCATATTTGTTTTCTCTTTATCAATAAAAGCACTTTGTTTAGTGCTTAATCTAAAATAATTAGTAAGAGGAGATCTAACTATTTTAGTATTGTCTATGTTAAACCTTTGAAATACCTTCTCAATGTACTCTTCTTGAGATAGTCATAACGTTTTTTTTCCTATCTCGAATAATCCTTATACTAAAAAATAACTTTGCCAACCTTAAGTTTTTCATAGCAAAAGACTTGCTTAATTGCTTTTTCAAACTGTCTAATTCTTGAAAGATTCTTGCTAATAATCAACATATCATCCACGTATAACAAAAGAATTAGAAAAATATCATAAAAAGAATTTTTAGTAAAATATCCAATGATCTGAAGTAGTATTCTTATAATCTTGCTCTCCCATAATTGACTCAAACTTTTTTTTTTTTACCATTTTGTTTCAAGCTATATAAACTCTTCTTTAACCTACAAACATTGCTTGCTTTCCCTTTTATCTTAAAATCCTCTTATTGCTCCAATGTAAATCTCTTCCTCTAATTTATCATGTAAAAAAAATCTATTTTCACGTTTATTTATTCAACCTCAAAATTAAAGCCAACTGCTAAACTAAGCATAATAAGGTTGGAAGACCTTTTAACAACAGGAGAAAAGATCTCATCACAATTAACACCTTTCCTTTGATTGAATTCTTTGATAATTAGTCTAATTTGGTATCATAGTTATAAAGAGTGCGCCTCATTCTTGACCCAATACACCCTCTTATTTTTCAAAGCTCTCCTACTTTTAAGTAGTTTTATTGACTTAAAGGTATAATTATCATGTAAGGACTTCATCTCATTATGCATGACTTCAATCAATTATATCTTATGGTTATTTTCTATAACTTCTTCACAAAATTTTTGTTTCATCACTATCTATTAGGCTCAATTCATAAGTATCAAAAGGATACCAAGTGAAAGGTTGTATGTCTCTCAAACTTCTCTGTAGTTAAAACAGAACTCGAGCTCAGGAGTTAGAAGCTCATTATCATCATCAGAATCTATCTCTATGGGAGCATTTTCAACTTCTTAATGTTTATTTTGATTCTCATCCCCAATTTTCCTAGACTATATCACTAGAGGTACTGTCTACAAATCATTATTGGAATGAGAATTCATCTTCTTAAGCTTGGCAATATTTTTTATGATCTCATTCTCCATAAACACTGCATCTCGATTTCTTAGATCATAGAACATGTAACTAAGTGCATCAAGACCATAGCCAATAAATATATATTGTTGTGTTATGACATTAAGTTTCAACCTCTTATTATTAGGAATTTGTGTAAATTTGTTGCACCTAAAGACTCGTAAGTGATCATAAGAGAGATCCTTTCTTTACCATATCCTTTTTAAAACATAAAAATTCAAAGGAACACATAGGGAAAGATTCAAAACATGTACCACGATACTCAATGCTTTAGCTTAAAATCACTTTAATAACTTTGCATGTGAAAGTAAGCATCTACCCTTCTCTATGTGTGTCCTATTTATCCTATCAATTACATCCTTTAATTAAGACTTTTTTTTGGTAAAGTCATCTCTTATTGATTACTTTGAAATGTGTAATATCTTTCAAGTGATCCAATGTACTCATTTTCACTATTTGACTTAAGACACTTCACCTTCTTCCTGGTTTCTCTCTCAACTAGATCTTGATACTATTTAAATATACGAATAACTTGATTCTTAATTTATAAGGTCTAAACCCATAATTTCCTTGAATAATCATGAATAAATATCACAAAATAATAAAAGTTGATAGTCCTATTCAACACCTAATTAGATTGAATTAGTAAGCTTAAAAATTCTCTAAGACGAATTCTTAAGTTCACCAAAAAATCAAAAACATTTTTACAAAAATTGATTTGCAGAAATAGATAATAATATACGTAATTGATAAAATCAATTCAATAAGCAAAATTTCAAAATAAATAATTTGCATGTTAAAAAATAATATAGACACAATTTTTAGACAATAATAATCGCAATGATTAAATTAAGATATACCTTATAAAATAAAAGTGTAAATATAAAAAATTATGGGGAAGAATGAAGAATTGAATTTATCCTAGTTTAGAGATACTACTTTTTCCTACGTCTAATCCTCAACAAAAGCTTTGTTGAGATTTTTCACTATAATTAAAAAAAATACAACGTTAGATATACAACCCTTTTTCTAGATCCAAGGATAACCTTTTGTAATCCTTTTTCAAAGGCTTAAGGATAACATTTTCCTCACAACTATTCTATCTCTCCAAAAATACAATTGAAAGACTTTCACTCAAGCTTAATTTAGTGTTTTTAGAGGCTCACAAAAACTCAATTTGAGTGCAAAAAATTCATGCACAAAAATTTATTTAAAACAAATTAAACTTAAACTTTTCTCATAAAGCCTTTAAATGTGGAAATTACTTGGATGATTGAAAACCAAACATTTGGATGGTGAAAACTAAGGAAAAATAGCCTATTTATAGGCTTAAGATCTCAAAATATGTTTTTATGACCATTGTCTAACATTATAAAGTATTAAACGTATATTACCATTGAGAAATAGCCGTTGTAGAGTAATTTTCACTCTTTAATGTGTGGTTTATCATACTTCAACGATGTTGTTAATGTATTGTTGTTGTAGTCCAGTTTAACATAGATCTACAATGGCTTCATTGTTCTCTTCCAAAACAGTTGTTGAAGTCAATGAAACACATAAAAATTTTCCAAAACAATTCCAAAGCAATTCAACCTTATTCCTTATGCCAACATTATAGACACTTTCTTAACTCACATATATACTTTAAAACTTCTCAAATATATTTTTAACTCGTCAAGAGGATTATTAAAAATATTTCACATAAAATTCCTCTTGATTATGCATCCTATATGCATATTTTAATTTATGAATGTGTTATGCATGAATGAACTTCATTAAAATACCAAAACAAACTAAGTAAAATTTACAATAAAAATTACAAGTATGAACCTATAGAAATTCTAATTTTATATTCCAAAATAGTTTAGTGTTAATCAATTCATCATTAACTTTTTTTAAATTCCAATACTCCATACTCAAGTTTTTCCATACTTCATCTTATACACAAATCTTTCAAACATAACAAATGTTAGTCCAAATATTATTTGTCATTATAAAAAAGTGAATCTCCCTTAGTTCAACAATATTATCTTTTTTTAATGGTGACAAAATTATAGGATATTATGCACTTCAAAAAATTACACATCATTCTAAAACATTCAAAATTAATTATTACCACATAGTCATCATTTAACATGTAATCCTTTAAATGATACAACAATAAACATAGGTAGTTCATTTCATAATCAATATTATAAACATAGGGCATTTAAAAAACTTCATCGTGTCATACAAAGTTACAATAAACATAAACTTTTCAAAGGTAATAAGTTCCACTAAATTCATAGTAATCTAACTCTTTTCACAAAATCAATTTTAACTTCTCAAATTCAAATTTAAATCATTTAGAAATTATCAACTCCCCCTAAACTCATGCATTATAAAAAAAAGTCTTGTTATTCCCCCTTCCTTTAATAAATATAATATTACATACATTTATCCCCCTTTTTGGAATCATCAAAAGGATAAAAATAAACAAACTTTAAAATAACACAAATCCTAAAACTTAGTTCATAAAAAAGGAACAAACATCATAAATATGAAACAAGCATTAAATATCACAAAGAATTACCATCTATTATGCCTAGCTCTATAAAAAACATGAACCATTTTTCAAAAATTCAAACTTCACCTAAAGGCATGAAGGAATCATTATAACATGTGACCTTATTATAAAAAACATCAATTAACATAAATACAAATCTCACTAGATTGATAAAAAATTTTCACTTCTCCTAAGCACATACATTTTCAAATTTTAGAAGATCAAGGAGTAACGTAGAAGGAATGAAATTCACCAAACGCACTTAAAACAAAAAGAAACTCCCCCTTTCATAAAAAGGATATAAAAAAGATGCATTACTCCCCATTTTGCAAAAAAAGAAAAAAATAACTTAATGCAAGATTTTAACAAGACTTAATTTCTTGTTGGAAATTCAATTAATTAAAAAGCATTTCAATAATCAAAACATCATGTTCTATAACCAAAATTCTCAACTATTCACGATAAAAGCAAATGTTATGATCAAAGAACCCATCAAACGTCATCAACACCCATTTAAAAAATTCAAAATAATTATTTTCTTCATACCTTACAAAAATCATACATTTTTAACTAAGAAAATTTAACTCCCCCATATGTGAAACAATTTTCAATTTTTTAAAAAAATATCCAAAAATTCATATGAATAATATAAAATCTATGTCATAAGCTTTTTAAATCATACTTTAGGGGATTTACAATATGCATGATGTCTAAAAAGGATTTCAATGCATTATGAAGCTTTTAAACATTTTATAAGATCGATGTATCAAAATCTTCTATCAAAAGTACTACTAGTCTCCCTCAATAAAAGCAAATTTTCACATATGAAAATTTTAAACACATGAGAGGGATGGATGAACAAAATAAAAAATTATGAACATTGTTTATCAGTAAAAAAAAGTCTAAATATCTCTTCACACATCACTAAAATTGTTCTTAAAACAAGCTAGACTCCTTTATTCATAATTCTAAAATGTCAATCATAATTTAAATAGTTAAATCACATTGATTTCATTTTATAAACAAGGAAAGGTATACCTCATCAACAAATTTCACTTGATTTCTTCTTCCTTGTTCAACAATGCATCTTGGTGATTTTCCTCTTCTTATGCTCTTGGAGATACCCTTGATGGATCTATAAAAACAAAGCCTCTTTAGTACCATATCGTTTTGGGTCCTTGAATATTAATGGCATTCATATGAAAAGACATTTGTACTCTTAATCCTATCATAACAAAAATGAGCTACATGTCCATAATAGTTATAATAAGTGCAAAATAATAGGGCATGTGTTCTATATGCACTTCTATAAGACCATGGTTAGAAACTTTGCCTAGATTGAGAAAGCAATCTTCTATCATTAAACCTTTGATGAGTAAATCTTCTAAGGCTAGTCCTATAACTGTACATGAGTACATGTTTGCTCTTACCTAAGTTGTGGCCTACTAGATGATGCATTTTAAACAAAAGTTTTAGGTGGGGATTCATCTTCTAAATTACTTCCCTTGATGAAAATTATCTTGCTAGAGGATGACCTATTTTCACTAAATTATCCTAAACCATGTTTACTGTTAGTCGTCTTTCGAGCACCTAATATAGTTTCTAACCTTTTATTCTCCTTAGTAAACTTTGTAAGAGATTTTTTAAGACATTTCTTTCTTTCTTTAACGAAAAATTTTCATTTAATAAACTATCATTATCCTTATTTATTGAATCTATTTCTTGACTAAGTCTTTAATTTTTCTAATTTACACCCTTCTAAGAATTTTCAAGATTCCTTATGTCTAATATGCAATTCTTTCTTCTTTCTTGTTAATTCTTCTATTTTTTTAACACTTCTTCATAAATGTAAATATCGTATTCATTATCACTATGATGAGAATGAGAAGAAGATGCCTCACCCAATGCCATGAAGCATATGTTTACCACTACTTTATTTTCAAAATTGTGTTATTTGATCCATTTGGCCTTTAATGTTTTCTTCTTCTTTGATTCTTTTTCCCTCTTTTCCTTCCTTTTCTTCCTTTCCTTCTTGTCCTTTTTCTCTTCTTCTTCTTCTTCTTAGAGGTGTGGACATTGCGATCTCAAGTGACCTTGTTCACCATGTTTAAAATAGGTTGTATTAGCTAATTTATTTGTAGAGAAAGACTCACCTTACCTTTTATGCATTAATGCCTTCCTCTTTGTAAGTTTCTTTAGACTCCTTATGTTAAAAGCGAGTTCTTCATTTTTGTTTCCTTTATGAAGATTCTTCAATTTCGCTTTCCTCTTTCCTCTTCTTAAGTTTACTTCATTCTCATCTCATAATAGTGTGTTAATAAGTTCTTTACTGAGGTCCTTCGCTTCTTGAATTGCAATTACATTAACTTGCTACGACTTTGGTAAGGATTTAAGAATCTTTCTAATAAGTTCAACATTTGAATAGACTTATCTAAACTCTTTATGGCATTAATGATACCAATAAAACAAGCATATATAGTAAATATATTTTCATCATGTAACATTTGAAAAAGTTTATATTAATAAATGAGCATATTAATTTTACTTTCTTTTAATTGATTTGTGCTTTCGTATGTGATTTCTAGTGTATGTCAAATACTGTATGCATTTTTGCACATAGAAAGTCTATTGAATTCCTTCATGCTTGGTGCACAATAAAAATTTGCATAACTTTGTTATTTAGAGAGGTTAATTTCCTTTCTTCTTTACCCTACTCAACTTTTTTCTTAGGCACCAATTTATTTCCCTTGAGCTTGAAAGACATACGTGTCTTTTATGAAACTATCAACTATAATTCTATACTATCATCCATCAAATAATATCTCATCATAATTTTTCAATATAAGTAATTATTTTCATCCAATAAAGGAGCTTTATGTGTATTTTATCCTTCTAAACTAGCTGAGGAGCAAAAATGTTTATCATATATATCTTATAATCTTTCCTCAAAAAATTGCTGGAATTTCATCGACACAAAACCTATATTTTAATACCAATTGTTAATCTTATTCAACACCTGGGAGGGGGGGAGTGAATTAAGAGACTTAAAAAATTCTTTAAGACAGATTTCTAAGTTTACTAAAAAATCAAATGATTTTACAGAGAATGATTTGTGAAAATAAATAACAATATATACAGTTTATACAAATCAATTCCATACGGAGAATTTCATAAATAAATAAATTGCTTGTTAAGTAATAATATACACACAAATTTTAGACAATAATAAGCACAACAAATAAATTAAGATACAATTTATGAAATAAAAATGCAAATCTAAAGAGTATAAGGAAGAGGGCACAATAGAGTTTGTCCTGATTCGAAGATACCACTTTGTCCTACGTCTAGTCTCCTACAAAAACTTTGTTGAGATTTTTCACTATAATCAAAAGGTATAACGTTGGATATATAATCTTTTTTCTAAGTTCAAGAATAACCTTTTTAATCTTTTTTTAAAGGCTTAAAAATAACCTTTTCCTCATAACTATTCTATCTCTCCAAATATACCCTTGAAAGAATTTCATCCAAACTCAATTTACTTTATTTAGAGACTTATAAAAACTCAATATAAATGCAAAAATTCATAACAAATATTTCTTTAAAACAACTCAAACTCAAAATTTTCACATGAAGCCTTTCAATGTGTAAATCACTTGTATAATTAAAAAATAAAAATTTAAATGATGAAAATTAATGGAAAACAACTTATTTATAGGCTTAGGATCTTAAATTATTCATTTATGACTGTTGTCCAATGCTTTAAAACATTAAACATTTGTTATCGTTGACTAATAGTTGTTGTAACGTAATTTTCACTCTTTAACGATGATTTTATCGGGTTTCAATGGTATCATTGATGTATTGCATTGTAGTATACTTAAACATAGGTCTATAATGGTGCCATTGTTCTCCTCCAAAATCATCATTGAAGTCCCTGAAACATATAAAAATTCGTCTAAAATAATTCCAAACCAATTCAAACCTGTTCCATCATTATAGACACTTTTTTAACTAACCTACACATTCAAAAACTTTTCAAATACATTTTAACTCTTTAAGATAATTATTAAAAGCATTTCACACAAAATTTCTATTAATTATACATCTTCTATGGATATTGTAATTTATGAACATGTTATACATGAATGAGCCTGATCAAAATATCAAAATAAACTAAGTGAAATTTGCAATAAAAATTACAAGAATTAACCTATAAGAATTCTAATTTTATCTTCCAAAATGCTTGAGTCTTAATAAATTCATCATTAGCTCTTTTTTTATTACAAGACTCCATATTCAAGTTCTTCCATACTTCATCTTAAACATTAATGTTTCAAACATAATCAAATTTTAGTCCAAATATTATTTTGTTATCATCAAGACAGTTTTAACCTCTCTTGGTATAACAGGAGTCACTAAGTGATTTAGTCTTAGATAGACCACATATATCATAATATATTAATTGTAATACCTCTTACCTTTTTCTTTGAATATATAAATCTCTTGAAGAAAACTTTATATTGCTTTCCTATTAAACAATGAACATATTTCTTTAAATACACATTGTTCAACTTAGCTAAGTTCTTCTTTTCGACCATTATTGGCATAGCTTTAACACTTATATGACTAAATCTCTTATATCACATCTCAAATTTGTCATCATTCTCTAATGTATTAACCATATTTCTAGAAATTTTGGCTTATATCAAATTAAGATTATAATACTTCCTACATCTAACTACCATAAAAGAACCCTTAGTTAGCTTCTAATGAACATTTTAAAAAGTGTTCCAATATCTTTCTTCATCAAGCTTGCTAGTAGAAATCAAATTAAGCATATTGTCAGGAATATGCTTTACATCCTACAAGGGTAATTTAACATCACTGTTGGTCTCCAAGTCAACAATTACCATTATTATCCAGTGTGATAATCTTGAAGTCATCGGGAGTATAAAACATGAAGAAATCCTTTCCAGTTTTTGTATAAATAGAAGTACCACTATTAATCACTGAGCTAATTTCATGATTTATTAGATTAACATAATTAATATTATAGAGGACAAGAAATTCTTACTTAGATGCAACAATTACTTTCTCATCATCACTTTTTTTTGTCATTATCCTTAACTCTCTTCAATTTTTGATAAAACTTTTTGTTATGTCTCTTTCTATGGTAATGATGGCGCTTAACATTAGCATATTTGTTGAACTTGCCTCTACTAATGTTTTACTCTTATCCTTGTTCTTTGAACCTCTATTGTGTCTTCTCCCCCTAATGATTGTAATTAAAATATTTGATTGTGAATGGGGAAAACCTTGTGACTTTCATTTCATCTCTTCATTTAGAGCACCACTTTTTAGTAACTCTATAGTCACCGCACCATTAAGATTAAAATTAGTTAATGAAATCTTTAAAGATTTTCAGGAACCAGGTAACAATACATGTACCATAAGAGTAAGAACTTCATTATCAAAACTAATACCTATACCTAATAATTGATCCATAATTATTCTAAGTTTGTTTAAATAATCCGCAACCGAAATATTCTCTTTCTATTTTAATTTTAATAATTTTATTAGATAATATAATTTATTATTGTCAATCTTTGAAATATATAATTCTTCAAGTTTATTTTATAATGTTGTAATATGTGTCTCATTATAAATATGATTATACATATTGCCTTTAATAAATTGTTTAATGAAACCATATATTTGTTCATGCTCGAAAGTCCACTCCTCATCGAATTTTCCCTCAGGTTTTTTGGATAGTAAATATTGATAGATACATTTATTAAAAAAAAAAGATTCTTCATCTTATTCCTCCATATATGGTAATTTATGCCATTTAAACTTGTGATTTTATTGAACCTTTTTTTTCATAGTTAAACCTAGTAATTAACTAAAAACAACTTCAAAATAATTCAATCGCAAATAGTACAACAATATCTCAAGAATTCAATCAAGCAAAACCTTAAATTTTTAACGTAGAAAACTACTTTAAAGATTTATGGATGTAAAAACTATAAGTACAAGTCAGTAAATCTTTTACTACGTAAAATAATGAATATAATCACTAGTCCTCCCTATTTAATAAATAAGATCAATAACCATAAAATAACCTTCAAGAATTAAATTCTTGGTACATACTACTAAGAAGAAATAGAGAAAAAATGTCAAACCTAAGGCACGAATAAAAAAGACTTTAAGATTTGAATATACTTGATTTTGGTATAATAAATTTTTTTTGATAAACTCTCTCTCTCTCTCTTCTCTTTTTGTTTTTTTTTCACCCTGTGCCTATCTAGTTTCAACATATATTTATAACTAAACTACATCACATCATTATTGAAAATTAAAAGCACGCCTTTAACAAAGTAGTACACAATATTTTCAAAACAAATAGCTTACTGCCAACAAATTTTGAAGAAATAAGAAACCATTGCTTTTGTTGGTTTTCTAAATAATGGTGGCTTATCCCATTTGACAGGGCCACTGTCATTTGCTATGTTTTACTTTGGTTTTCTATTTTTAAAATAAAAAAATAAAAAAGAAATTAAAAACAAAAAATTATATTTTTCACATTTGAAAATAATTTTTAAAAATATGTTTTATTAATTAAATAATTGACAAAATTTATTAAACATATTTATTTTAAAGGTCTAAAAGAGTTTTGATTTAAAATTTAAATTTTATTTTATATTTAGTTGTCATCATTAACTTAATTTATTATCAGAAATGTTAGGAACAAACTTTTTAGAACAAGTTCGGCCTTATAAGATAACTCAATATGGAAATGCAAAAATTTTATAATAATAATACAATATACATCCCTCGATAATGACTAGCTCTACAAATATTTATATTCTAATAGGAATAATCTATAAAGAATATAGAGTAAAATACTAGCTACTATAAGCAAGCTGAAAGACAGTTTAAACTTGCTAAAGAAGAAGTAGATATTATATATCAGAGACGTAGAAAGTTGATAGGGGTTAAATTTGTAGTATTCTTGGATGTTATTTGATGTTAATTTAACCCTATTTTAGTGCATAAATGTTCT
>JAOXYD010051627.1:0-13311 GCA_028565735.1 Pinacopodium congolense
AGTGAAGGTTCCCCACCTTTAAACCAATATGCTAATGGTATTGAACAAGATTCAACTCCTACATGGGATGAGTTAATGAAGTTATTCCTAACTAAATTCTTCCAACCTATCAAGATAGCAAAGATGAAGACCAAGATCAACTCTTTTTTGCAATACAAAAATGAAAGTCTATATAAGTCATGGGAAAGGTTTAGAGAGATGCTTGCAAAGTGCCTTAGTCACGGATTCAATACGTGGCAACAAGTAGACATCTTTTACACTGGATTGACACCTTCGACTCATAGCAACATTGATGCTACGGCTGGAGGTAATTTCATGCTCAAGACTGCGACTGAATCCTACAATCTTATGGAAGAAATGGCTACAAATAGTTTTTAGTACAATTCTAAATGCCATCCAAGGAAGCCACATAGTATTCGTGCTATTAATGACACAGTAGCTCTTGTAGCTCAAATGGAAGTACTGAACAAAAAGTTGGATAGTCTAATTAGTATAGCTAGTAGTAGTTCTCATAAAAGTGAATGTGAAAACCGTGATAATACCTCCCATACATCATTGGAGTATCAAGAAGGAAGTCCTTTTACCCAAGAATCAGAACAAGTCCAATATGTTGGAAATTTTAATAGGTCAAGAGGAAACCCTTTTTTAAACACTTATAATCCTAATTAGAGGAACCATCCTAGCTTTTCATGGATCAATAACCAAAAATACTTGTAACCTCCATAACAAATTCAAGTCAATGCTCAAAGAGCACCTCCACCTAGCTTTAGAGCCAACCAACCTCAAAGAGAGTCACTCAGTTTTGAAGATATAGTTTTGAAGTATATCGAATCTAATGAGTCTAGGATGTAGAATCATGAGGCATCAATTATGAATTTAGAGAGTCAGGTTGGAAAAATTGCATAACTCTTATAGGAGAGGCTACTTGATAAGCTTGTAAGTACCACTGAAGTCAATCCTAGAGAGCATGCTAAGGCGATTATCTTAAAAAGTGGAAAAGAGGTTGAGAATGAAAGGAAGAAGATTAAAGAGAAAGGAAAGCAAGTGATGGTAGAGAGTGAAGAAAAAGAGAACAAAAGAAGACATGACAGATGAGAGAAAGCCGAAGAAGATAGAAAGGAAGAAGGACATGATAGAAGAGAGAGAGAGAGCTAAAGAAGAAGAGAAGAAGAAAGAAAAGGAAGATAAGGGTAAGAGTTCACAAAATCCACCTAAGTTGTTTGATGATCCCAATGTGTAACCATATAAGCCTAGGATACCATATCCTCAAAGGTTGAAGAACACACGCCTTGATAAGCAATTTGGGAAATTTTTAGAGATATTTAAGAAACTTCATATTAATATCCCATTTGTTGAGGCCATTGCTCAAGTGCCTTCATATGCAAAATTTTTAAACGAAATCCTATCTTAGAAGAGAAGATTGGAGGAGTATGAGACTATAAAGATAAATGAAGAATGTTCTGCTATCTTTTTAAAGAAGTTACTTCCAAATCTTAAGGACCTTAATAGTTTCACTATTTTTGTATAATTGGTAACTTACATATATATAAGGCTTTGATGGATCTTGGAGCAAACATTAATCTAATACCCTTATCTATTTTCAAGATGTTAGGATATCAAAAACCTAAACATACTACAGTCTCATTGTAATTAGTTGATCAATTTGTAACTTATCTAAGACGAATCATTGAGGATGTTCTGGTGAAATTTGATAAATTTATCTTCCCTATTAATTTCGTTGTCTTGGGTATGGAAGAAGATAAGTGCTTATCATTTTGGGAAGGCTATTTATGGCTATTACTAGGGCACTGATAGATGTTCATGAAGGAAAACTCATTCTTAGACTTAAAGATGAAGAGATTGAGTTTAATGTTTTTATCGCGATGAAGCATCCCTCCACCCTAGATTTATGTAACCTCTTTTGAGTTCATTCTACCCCAATTGATCCATTCACGTGTCTTTGCTCAAATTCATCACTGAAGGCTTTAATTCATTTAAGTTATTTAGAAGTATAGGAAGAGGAAGTCATAGAAGCATTGAAGGCATTAGAAGTGGGAAAGGAAACCCCTAATTAGATTCAATCTAGAAGGTTTGAACCTTTAGATAGGCTAATTTAATCCCTTCCATTGCCATCAATTGTGGAGCCTTAAACTCTTGAGTTGAAATCTCTTCCTTTGCATTTGAAATATGACTTTTTACTACCTCTATCACAATTACTTGTGATTATATCATCATCATTGACTGATATGATGGAGGAAAATTGTGGAGAATGCTTAGAGAGGACCCTATCTAACATTAGAGGGTTATGTTCTTTTATTTGTATTCATAAAATATACATGAAAGAAGGAAGTAAACCTTTAGTCCAACTGTACCGTAGGATGAATACAAATATAAAGGAAGTGGTGAAAATGAAGTAGTTAAGCTCTTAGATACTATGATTATCTTCTCGATATCTGATTCTACATAGGTTAGTCTAGTTTAGGTAGTATCAAAGAAGGGAGGAACTACTGTTATGAAGAATGACCAAGATGAACTTATTGCCATAAGGAAACTAATTGGTCGGTGTATGTGCATTAACTATCACAAGTTGAATGATTCCAAAGAAAAGATCACTTTCCTTTACCCTTTGTAGATCAAGTAATTAAAAGATTGGTTGGGCATATTTTTCATTATGCTTTAGAAAGATACAATGGATACTTACAAATTCCTATTACCCCTGAGGACCAGGTGAAGAAATCATTCACTTGTCCTTATGGCACCTTTGCATAAAGAAGGCATGTGTAGTGACTCTATTACTCTTTAACGCTGTATGATAGTAATTTTTGTGGACATGATTGAGACCTACATCGAAGTATTTATGGATGACTTTTAAGTATTTGGTATATCATTTTATGCATGTTTTGAAAATTTGGATAAAGTTTTTAGAAAATGTAATAATAATTTAGTCTTGAATAGGGAAAATGCCATTTTATTGTGAAAGAGTGCATAGTTTTTTGTCATAAGATTTTGAGTAAGAAAATTGAGGTAGATTTAATAAAGGTTGAAGTAATTGTGCAACTTCCCCCAACTAATTCTGTTCGAGCAATTCGCAGATTTTTGGACATGCTGGATTCTATATTTATCAAGGATTTTTCTAAGATAATGAAGCCTTTTATTGAACTTTTGACTAAGGATACATTCTTTAACTTTGATAATAAGTGTATGCATTCTTTTTAATTATTAAAGGAGAAGCTCACGAGTGCACCTATTTTAGTATCACCTAATTAGTCTCTTCTTTTTTAGTTGATGTGTGATGTAAGTAAGTTTGCAGTTGGTACAACATTAGGACAAAGGCATGGAAGAAATTTCCATCCAATTTATTATGCAAATTACACATTGAATAATGCTCAAAGGAATTAAACCACTACAGAGAGGGAAATGTTATTAGGGGTGTTTGATTTGCACAAGTTTTAGTCCTACATAGTGCTTTCCATTCTGCTTTGAAATACTTGATGAATAAGCCAGATGCTAAGCCACATTTAATTCATTGGATTTTCTCTTACAAGAATTTGACATCTAAATCAGAGATAAGAAAGAAATAGAAATTTTTTAGTAGATCATTTATTTTTTTTGGATAAAGTGCTGATGGAGAAAGAAGAAGACTAAGAAATCAAGGAGGTTTTTCCTGAAGAGTATTTGCTAGCATGTTTACTTTACCTTGTTATACGGGTAGAGTGAATTATTTGGCTGGTAATGTTATACCTCTTGACTTCTGGTACTAAAAAATGAAGAAATTCTTTTCTGAAATCAAGAAATACCTTTGGTAAGACCCTTTTTTTTATAAGATATATGCTGATGGAAATATTTGAAGATGTATTCCTGTTGAAAAAGTGTATTTGATCTTAAGTCATATCATTCAAGAGAAACTAGAGGACACTTTGGCCTACTATAAATGCATATAATGTGTTGGAGTACGGTTTCTATTGGCCTACATTATTTAAGGATGCATTTAATTTTGTTAAGTCTTATGACAATTGCCAAAGGGTTAGAAATATCTCACGTAGACATGAGATACCATTGAGCAACATTTTGGTGTGTGAAATTTTTTATGTCTAACGAATTGATTTCATGGGACATTTCCCATCATCATACTCAAACCAATACATCTTAGTGGTTGTGGATTAGGTAAGTAATTGGGTTACCTATAATTGCTACACCTTACTATCCTTAGACTAGTAGTCAAGTTGAAATTTCAAATTGAGAAACCAAAATAATTCTAGAAAAGACCGTTAGCTCTTCGAGAAAGGATTGGTTGATTACATTGGATGATGTATTGTGGGCATATAGAGCTATATATAAAATCCCCATTAGAATGTATCCTTATAAGTTTGTTTATGGGAAGGCTTGTCATTTGCTTGTTAAATTAGAGCATCATTCGTATTGGGCCATTAATTTTCTTAATTTGGACTCAAGACATGTTAGAGAAAGGCTTTTACAATTGAATGAGTTGGATGAGTTTCGTCTTGATGCTTATGATAACTCTAAATTATATAGAGAATAAGTCAAAGATGGCATGATAAGTATATCATTCAACGAGAGTTTAAAGTTAGCGATAAGGTCTTCATTTGTAATTCAAGGTTGAAGTTATTTCCAAGTAATCTAAGATCAAGGTGGACAGGCCCATATGAAGTGATCAAGGTTTATCTATTTGGGAAAATTGAAGTCACTAATACACACTTAACTTTTAAGGTAAATGGGGAAAGAGTGAAATTGTATGTATCTAGTTCAATTGAGGAGTCTTCTGAGACTCTTTCATTGTTTACTCTTTATTAAACTAGGAATTATGTATGTTAGATAGGTAATTGTGTGTGATATTGTTTTATTTAGTATGTTTTAAATTAAAATAAATGTGTTGAAGTCTTTTAAGTGAGTTTTAGTTAAGTTTAGTGTGATTTCCTTAGTATTTCCTTTGTTTTAGATGTGTTTGATTTCAATTTAGAGTGTTTTTAATTTAAATTCTAAGGAAATTTATTGCACAATCCCTTAAATGTTTTTGGGATAAGGTTTAAGAAGAGTTGTGATTCAAATTAGGGTTGAAAATCAAGGGACTATGAGTCAATAGACCCAATACATGGGTCTGGGTTGACCCTCGTATTAGTCTATTGACCCCCTTATTAGTACCCTACTGAAGGAGCAATAAGGAAGGTTTTATATAGCGGGTTCATACCGTCGTATTGGTCCCAAACCACTGTATTCCCTCGAAAACACAACATTAAAATACTGTGATTCTATTAAAAAACGTAGAAACCTCTTCTTCCTCCTCTCCTAAACTATGGTTTACCCTCTTTCATTAAAATCCACTTTTCTCCATGATTTTTTAACCGAATTGAGTGATTTTAATGTCCATTTGTGAAAATTTTCATCCTTTATATGATAATAACCTCTATTTAGTCAAAATCATCCAAAAATCACATCAAATCTCCAGAAAATAGCTTCGAGTCACTGTTCACCCTAAGTTTGATTTTTTTTCCCTTTTTCTTTAGTTTTAGGCTTCCATTCCATTAGATTTTGGTATCATTGTGTTATAAATTCCATTAGCTTTCCACTGATACTAAAATTTTCTTATTTTGATAATATCGATTTTTTGGACATTTTCGGATGAATTAAATATTTGTAAAAAATTTTCCAACATAATTTTCTTTATTTCTTAATGTTACTTGTATTGTTTTGGTTTCTTTACCAAATATTATTTTATTAAAAATGTTACCTAGGACTGCTTATGGACAATCTTTAAGGAAAAGGCCTTCTTTTGATCAATTTCGGTTTATGATACAAGAAAATTAAGACTGGCTCACCTCTTGTTGCAACAACAAATTTGTTTATAAGCGCTCCATTCATCCAGATTTGGAGGCTCAATTTAATGTTTCAAGTGCTTTCGGTTTGCTAGGCTGGGGGTCGATTATCACATTTATCATAATTTGGCTCGCGAGTACTATGCAAGCATTGACGAAAAGGATGTAGTGGATACAATCAAAATCCAAAGTATTGTGAAAGGAGCTCCTATTCATTTGACTCATGCCTTTCTTTTTGCATTTTGAATGTGCTTGATTAGGGAGATGTATATGTGAGGGTAAGAGATTCATTTCACGGTGATTCAGTTGGTTTGGATTTAAATTTCTTGATTGCTAATGCTACTGCTAGCCTATGATTAGTAAAAGAGAATGAATGTGCTTATTTTGTCACATCGTTAGGAGTTAGGCAGCGCATTATTATTGCCCTTTTGAGTTCCAATGTGGTCTTTAGGGTGAGTGGGCTAAATGAAGTTAGGCTCAATGATGTCTACCTTCTTTATAATATGCTTTATTGGCTAGACATTATTCCAAGGATACTGTTGGCTAGTTTTATCCTTACTTCTATGACGAAAGTGGTGAAGATGCATAAACTGAGAAAGATTTTTTTCTTTTTAAGCTTATTGAGTATGATCTTTCCAGCAAAAAGAAATGATGTTGATTCTGAGTTAGTAGTGGATAAGGGTCGTTATATTCGGACCCATACTAGTACTATGAAGTTATAGGGGTTTGCGCTAGTACAAGGAGTATGGTGTCGCTTAGTAGAGGATGAGTAGCTTGAGGCTCCACCCGCTCCTGATACTCCTAATGTACCATATTAGGAGATGGGTGAGGCTTTATATGAAGCTACATCGAGTGTGCCTCCACTTGGTCTTTCTTCACCTATTGTGCCACCTCCACCTCCTACTGCTGATCCTATGGTTGGTTTCATAACTTTCTTGACTAACACGGAGTCTTGACTTTCTTTAAAGATGTCTGATTTTTGTGGTGCTGTTGAGGCTCGTTTAGGTAGTATAGATCTTCATATGGCTAGTATGGACTCACGCTTAGCATGACTTGAGGAGTATCAACGATTCCATTCACAGAGGGATCGAGATTCAGGTCTAGATGGTCAATGTCCTCATAGTTAGGATTTGGATTTTTTCACAGTTTGTCTTAGAATTTTTGTTTTTGTTCATGTGTTTTCATTTTAATTTCATAGTATAGGTTGTTTTGGATTTGATTCACACATTTTGATGTATTTTGGTTCCTTGATGTACTTCGATTCCATATCATAGGATTGGAGAATATTTTGTTATTTTTTGTATTTGCTCTTTTTCATGCTTTCATTTCCTTCTCATCAATTTGAATTAATATATCATCATGCCTTATTTACATAGGTGTATTCCTTTCCTTACACTCCTACTTTATGCATTTCTTTCTTTTATAAACATTGAGGACAATGTTTACTTTAAGTGTGGGGGAGGGAATTTGTCTTTTATACATATTAAGGAGCTTTATACACTTCACTTTATGAATCGATTTCTTATATACACTTGTTCATTGTAAGTCTAATAGTATTTTAAGTTGTCATCAATTTCATCATAGTCTATAAATAGTAAAAAAAATTGATTTTGATACTTCTTATTGTCCTTGTTTTCTTTTGACATTAATAATTTTGACAATTTGAAATGTTATATGATTAATGTTAACTATTAATGACTAAATACCTTTAACTCATTTCATAATTTAGATAACAGATACCTAATGATTAGAATGATATTTCACATCTAAAATGCAACTTTCTAAATAATTTTGTAACTTATTTTAAGGCACTTTTATCATTAAAAAAATAAAAAAGGAACCAAAATTAACCCCTAAAAAAGTAAAATTAACATTTATTAGTTAATTAGTTAAATAAGTAAGTAGAATCCACTTCTCTAATTTCTAATCTTATATGTATGTATATATATATACAAAAGAAAAGAGAATAAATGAAAGAAAAAAAAGAAGAAAAGAAGAAAAAGGGAAGAAAAAGAAAAGAATAAGAGGAAAGCAATGAATATATATGTATAAGGTTGAAGTTATGAGCAGGGCTAATAGTCGGTTGATTTAATGTGACTCAGTTGAGTAATCGGGGGTTGTTCACGAAAAAATGTTCACCTTCGTATAAAAATACTGAAGTGACTTATCAACTAAATTATTTATGTTATTAGTTAAATTATTATTTAAATTACTTAAAAATGTGAAAGTGTCAAAAAGATGATACATTAAACTCAATATATTTGTCTTTTACATATGGAATTGATTTTTGTGATTTAGGTTGAAGATCGAAGAAAAATGAAATGGTTTAAATGCATTTACAATTTGATGTGATTAATTAATTTTATAACATTCCGACGAGTCATTATTTTTTATGGATTAAGAGAACATTTTCAATAATTGTGTTATTAATTTTGACTTAATTTTCCTATATATGTATCTTATTATGAAATTGATGATGAGTTATTTGGCTTGAGGACAAGAAAATGCTTAAGTGTGCTGTACTTGTTAGGGGTCAATTTTCATGTGTATTTCATGGATAATTATGATTTTTTGACCCCTAAATTCATGATTATATATTTAATTCTTTATTTGAAATGTTTTATTTACAAGACTTGGATCTTCTTTAATCAATGATGAAGATTGGATCAAGAAATAAGCCAAAAGATAGCAAAAATGAGGTTGTTTAAGACCAATACATAGGTCTAGACAAATCACCGTACTGGCCTCTAAGACCCTCATATTAATTTGGTGGCACAAGACAAATATGGCAGGCTCAAGGCACTTTATTGCCTCAAGTCAACCTGTCGTATTGGTAGTCGTATTGGTAGTCAGACAACATATCATCTCCATATCTCAAATATTGCGATTGTGGCATGTTCTTCATTAATTTTCCTTGTCTGCAACTACAAGTAGGAGGCTGTTGGAGCTGTAAAATAGACAAATAACACAAAAACTTGCAATCAATTACAAGAAATCAGATATGAAATTAAGAGAGAAGCTCTCCCTTCTCTCTTCATTGTGTTCTAAGTAGTTCATGGGCTTTAAACACCTTGTTCTTGAATTTTATGTTGTATTATGAGTTTATGGACAATGAAGCTTCTTCTTAAGACTTTATTTGAATATAGAAATCATCTAAGCAGGTTTCTTAACTCAGATTATCACTTTATTTACTCCATTTTTCAGATTTATCAATGTTCTTATATTTATGCTTAAATCTTTAATTGTTTTTTGATTTTTTTTGTTAATTTATGTTAATCCAAAGCTCTAGTGAAATTAAGATTAGGTTATGGGGTCTGTGAACCTCCCAGGAGTTTCTATTGATTGTTTTGTAACTCCTAAACTTTAATTTATAGCTCATATTTTTGGATTTATCAAGACATGGTTCTTAAGTTGTATGTTTTGTATGATTTGATCAAGATGTGTGGCTAAATCATTTTTATTGCTAAGGATTGGTGTTTCATGATTTAATAGAACTTAAAGACATGTTATAGGGTTTGATATTTGTTTATTAAAGGTTTAAAAGTACTGATTTTCAGTTGGCCACTTAAGATTCGTGTTAAAGATAATCTAAGCTTAAAAAATCAACTTAGTTTGTTGGAAAAATCAATAAACAACATAAATTAATCAATGAATGACCAAAAAGTTGATTATTTTTTTATGAGATCTAGAGTTTCGAGTTTAAAATCCAGAAGTCACCTTCTTGAAGTTAAAGCTCATTAACTAGATTTAAAGCATAACAGAACTTTAAACTAATTTTAATAAAGATAAACCAAAGTCTAAACTATAGCTTTGTTTTGATTTAGTAAAGGAACTCTAATCAGCCCTTAAAATTATTTAACTTTTAATTAAATCATCAATAACATAATCCTTGGCTAATTTTCAGATTTGGAATTTTTCAAAATGTTTTAAAAGTAATTAAGAATCATTTTAAGGTGTTTAAGCCAAGTTAGACTAGTTTAGCATTTTTCAAGTTTTTAATCAAATAATTTAGATTTTCTTAGATAAATGTTATCTATTTAACCTAATAATTAACCATTTTCCTTATGGGATCAACATTTGGGGTTTAAAATACTCCACTTTATTTCTTATTCGATAAGTACACTTGCCTTTTCAAAGTAAAATCGTTAAAAGCATTCCCATTTTCATAATCATATAACCAACGAGCAATTTATGGCCTAAAAAAAAAACCTCAACCATCTCCTCCTCTAGTGCTACTAGAGCATCAAGGGTTGGTGGAGCCTTAGGTAGGTTGCCCTCTTCTAAGCAATGTCATACTCCTTGTACTCAAGCAAACTTCCATATTTTCAGTGAGCTAGTGTTTATATGAGTATAACGACCTTTATCCACTGATACCTTAAAGTCAACATCAACTCCTACTGCTTGAATGATCCTACTCAATAGACTTTGAAAGCAGAAGGTCTTGCTAGTTTTGTGCATCTTCACCACTTCCCTCATGGAGGTGATTTCAAAAGCAGAAGGTCTTGCTCGTTTTGTACATCTTCACCACCTCCCTCATAGAGGTGATGATAAATATGACCAATGGCAAACCCTGGAATACTTTCTAACCCATAGAGCATTTTATAGAGAATATAACATTAATGAGCCTAACTTCATTTAAACCACTCATTCTGGGGACCACATTAAAACTCAAAATAGTAAAAATAATATGCTCCCTTACTCCTAAAGGTATAATAGAATAAGCACGATTGTTTACCTTAACTAATCCTAGGGCGACAATAGCATTAGCAATTTAGAAGTTGAGATATGAAGCAATGGAATCTCCATGAAATGAATCTTATGCCCTAACATAACTATCCCCTTCATCCATCACATTCAATTGTCTAGCAAGAAAAGCACGAGTCAAGTGAATAGGGTTACCTCTAACGAAACTACTGATTTCTAATGTATCCATCCCATCTTTTTCTTCAACGTTCACAAACAATCGAGAACCAAATCTAGATAAACAGGCCCCATAAAAGTAATAACTGACTCATAGCCTAGAACATAAAAAGCACTTGAGACATTAAAATAAGCCTCTGGGTTTGAATTAATGGAGCAATCATAAACGAATTTGTTATTGTGGTGGGATGCCAGCTAATTCGAATTTTCTTGCATAGTAAACTGAGCCAGATCGAATACTAGCTGTTGATGGGCATTTTACAGTGATTTTAAAGGTAAATTTCATTATGTTTTACCTATTTAATGTTTGAATTACACCAATATAAAGTTATTATTATTAATTTCAGGTGTATATTGATTTTGGAGCAAGTGGTGGAAATTTGGAATCAATTGGAGCTTGTCTTGGAGCATAAAGAAGACTTAGATATTCGGTGCTTAAAACTCCATATACGACAGCTAAACAAGAAGAGGTAAGTTGACCGAATGACAACCATCAGTCGACTGAATGTCAAGGATTGATCGACGGAATAAAGGTCAGTTGACCAATTATACCGTATAAGCTCTTCTCTACAGCATTTTACTTAAAATCAACGCTCAACACAAGAGAAACGATGGTGCACCACTCAAAATCCTTAAAGCAGCCTCTAGACGCATATAAAAGGCCACCAAGTTGAGAAGTTGAGAAGCATCTTACTTAGGTGATTTTTGTCAGTTTTAACTAGTTTTGTATAGGTTTTTATTTTCATTTGGTTTCATCTAGCATTTGCTAGTGGATTGGAGTTTCTAAGAGCTTGTAGGTGGATCTAAAGATAAGAGTTCAACTGATTTTGACTATTTATTGATTGTATTCCCTCCCTTTTTTTATCTATTCTATATTAACTCTTGATTTTATCAATAAATATGTGTTTATGTGGTTTATTCTTATTTCTATTAATAATTATGCGTGCTTAAATACCTAATTAGGTTTAGGATTTGAATGGGTTTATGTTTGTTTGAAGGAATTTTACCTAGTTAAAGTACTTAATACATAATGTTGCTTTGATTGGCTATCTTAGTAAGATTTTTAGATGATCAGAGGACCCTAACCATGGGTTGCTGATTATTGAAAAATTAATTAGGTAGCACAATTAAATTTAGGTGTTAAACCGACCCTAGAGTCTTTTTTTAGGGTTCCTAGAATTAATGAACTTAATTTTAGGTGTGTTGAGATTAAAGCCTTCTATTCTAGTCTGTTCTTCGGACCAAAACAGATGGATTGAGTTTAGAAGAGAAAAGATGTTTCCATGACTATTGGTTGTTTCTTACTTTAGTGTCGTATGCCCTAGGTCTCTCCAATGTTGAGTTATTTTTTGTTTGACACATTAGATCCGAAACCTTAGCTAAATTATCATTTGTTTAACTCTTTTTTTTAGCTTATGTTTAGATCGAACTTTGTTTATTTTCGTTTTCGTTTTTATTTGTTTCTTATTTATTTCTCTTAATCAATCATCTTGGAGTTATCTAAATAATCTTACATTAATTAATTTAGTATTAGGCTCAGATTCTTAAAGAGAATGATACTCAAGGTTTACTCCCTTTTATACTATTTGTTGACAAGGTGCGCTTGCCTTTAGTTGGTCTTGGATTAAATTAATTAAAATTATAAGTTGTTTAGATCGCAACACTTATTACTCCTCCACTTATAAGTCAATCTCTTTCTTCAACACTTTACCACTAGAGAATGCATTCCCTTAATTTCTTTAACTTTTTTTGTTGAACTTTTATGTAATAGACAATAACACACTACTCTTTTTCATTGCTTCCTTGTTTTTTAATGGCAACAATGTATATTTCACTCCATTCTTCTCCAATATGTATTTGTTACTCTTTCTTGAGTACTGAGCATCCACATCATATTGTCATGATCTCTCAAATAATAAGTGACATACATCCATATCAACAATATCACAATATACCTCATCTTTATATTTACCAATAGGGAATGCAACTTTGTACCTTTCTCTCACCTCCATCTTTTGTGCTGTAGTTTTAATCTGCCCCAAGATATAAAAATTAGAGTGTTTCTCCATAGGTAGCCCTAATCTCTTCATGGTCTCTTTGTCGATAATATTCTCATAACTTCCTGGTAAGCTTGTTGTAAGCTACCAAATAATAAAAATACTTAACTAACCTAACTAAGTAGCTAGGGCAAGTCAGGGTCAATCCCACAGAGAGCTAGAGTGAATTGTTATCTCTAATGTTGTCAAAAAGAAAATAAAATCCTTGAAAGCAAAGACATCAAAACTAAATACTAAAAACAAACAAAGAAGAAACAAACAAGAAATACGAAAGATGGGTGGAAGATATATCAAGAATTATAGACTTATAATTGATCATCGAAATAGATAACATGCGATTGGCGTAAGATGCTAGCCTATAGGTTCAAACAAGCTCTCAAACCCTCAGTTCTTCCATTTTTAGATAGGTCATATACGAAAGAAAACATATCCCTAACCACGAGGCAACCTAGAATAAGCTCTCTAGATTTAACAACGCGATAGCATTAAAAATTAGAGAACGA
>JAOXYD010051638.1:0-13310 GCA_028565735.1 Pinacopodium congolense
AATGTGCTCCACTTTATTACTTGTGACCGATACACTGTTGTTAATCAATCAATTCATATGCAATTCTAATATAAATCCAAATCAACTTAACAGAAATTTACCGGTCACAAGTAATAAAGTGAAGCACATTTAAGACTCCGAAATGTCGAACCCATAAAGAAAATGTCTGAATACCGAGGCAATTAGATTATAATTATCTAAGGAACTCAAGATATTTAATTTAAAAGGGGTTAATTTAGCTAAAAAGAACTAAAAAGCTTCCAAATTTGCAATTGAACTCCAAATTATCTAAGGATTACCAATTGATTAAATGTCTAAAAACTAGGCCTAAATAACTTAAGTAAGTTATGAAATGGATTGAAATTTCTAATATAGGGCTTTCATTAAATCAAGACAAAGCTATGGTTAAGTCAATGCCTTATCTCTTACCATCTTAAATTGAACTTTCATTATTTCAGCAATTAATAGGCATGAGGCTTAAAGTTTAAGAAGTTCTAATCCAAAGTTCATTTTCAAGATTAGTTCCCTCATAATAATCAAGGTATATTTATCGAATCCTTGAATTAAACCATATTATTTACTTAATTTTCCAATGATTAAAGTAGAGATTGTCGGATCTTTAACCATCTTACATCATATTCTAAGTGGCCAACTCAAAATAAGCATTATAAACTCAAATAAACAAAGTTTATTATCCAATCATGTGCTATAACCTCACTCAAGACATTTACAAACCTATCCTTAGCTAAAATTTAGCTCAAAATATTATAAATAAACAAGAAAATTCGGATTAAAACCAAATAGCCCATCTTCTTGCCATATATATGAACAAAGAGAGCATAAACAAGAGATTTAATGTTTACAAAGTACCAAATGGTGGAACAAAATGATAAACAACCTCTCAACACGTCTATGGACTCCCTTGAATCCTCAAAATGACCTGAAATTACAATATACAAAGCTTGGAAAGGAAAAAGAAAAGAAAAACCTAAAAACTAAGGAAAGAAGAAGAGAATATGATTTTAATCTAAATTCTCCCTTCAAATATGTCCTAACTTATTTAAAAATGGTCTCTAATTCTTCTTTTATATTTTTGGAGTAAGTAGGAACAAGTTAGGCAAGTTGCAACTGAAAATATATCAACAGCTACTAAAACAACACTTGAAGAATAGTACAACAGTGTGCTATATAATCATCATTTAAGTCTATGTCTTCAAGAGTAAAACGGTGGTTTGAAGAGTATAACAGCAAGTTTGATGTTGCCACCATTTTAGTCTAATTTTTAGAATTTTTCTACATATTCTCATATTTTCTTGGAGAATTGGCTTCCATTTACAATGTATAACATTTATAAACATAATTAAGCACTTCAACATCAAATTGAAAGCAATGTGCCTTAAAATTAGATTAAATTCATATGAAAACATATTAAAAATAAGGCCTAACAGCACTGTAACAATAACAAGTTGTAAACCGTCGTCCTACCTTGCTCTTCGATAAAAGCACTATATCTTCGTCGTTAATTTTGTCATTCTCACAACCCTAAAACAGTCATGTATTTCTTTTAGGCAATTAAAATACTTTGCCATGGTGGTTATGCTGGGTCCAAATTTCAGGCACAAGATTATCTAAATGTTAAACATAAATTCCACAGTTAAGGTGATATAATTCATGGTCTATTTATCAACAAATTGTATATAATCGTATTTATGGAAAGTGCTCATAAAAAACATAAATAATACATTTCATTGGTGTATCATAAATAAAACAAGTGAACAACACAACCTATATTACGGTCAAATTGCTAAGAAAAAGTTCTCAACTCAAAAGTGAACGGAATTTTAGTATATGATTTATATAACAAGTGCAAAATTGCAAAAATGTTATGATTATTGAATCACACAATCAAGAGCTCTAACAACAACTCAAGATACTCTTTGAATTGTCATTCTCCAATCAATACATGCTAGAATCTACAGCCATTCTAGGGATACAAAATCATATCCTTGCTGAGTAAATAAAACCTCATAACAAGGATTAAAAAAAATGTCATATGCACAAGACCCTCCTAAGTGTTTATTAACTTTTAAGTCATTTAATCATTGTTTGAAGTGCAAAAAAAGCATAGATGTCAGTGCACAAAATATATTATTGATCCATAAAAGTGTTTTTTCTCAACCATTACCACTATAGTTAGGCTCCTAAACTATAAAGCAAGTCAAAATGAACACATTAAAGATGAGATACCTCCAGCATCTGCATAACAAACATCGTTAGCCAATCAATGTCATTGCTATACTTGTACATGATCAAACGTCAAACTGATCATATAAGGAGATACTTTTGCTACCCATAACTCGATTACATAGGTATGCACATATTTGTGTTAAATGAAAAGCATGCAAATCAAGTACATTATAAATCACCAACTCAATCATATGTAGCAACTTAAAGTCATCAATATTCATACCATTATTTTATAGCTCCCACATCATTCTCCATTCCAAAGTTCCAACACGAAACATGTGTATATGCTGCATTCATCACTAGATTTCATACACATAAATAATACAATAAATTGCCTGAGATTATGGAATGCAATGCAAATTGAAGCTACTACACAATCGTTATCACTTACTTATTCCACTATATTGGTAATTGGTCATCAAAGATGCATGGAAACTATTGCTAGGCCACTTTTCCCTCCACTTCCATTCCTAATGAGATCATCACAATCCATAAAACTTGGGCCTGTAGCAAAAAGTCATCATGGTTCATAATGCCATCAACTTACATTCGAATTGTCAAAACTACTATTATGTTTATCAAACAACATAGACACCATGACACCACACAACAGTTATTTCAATTTATCATGTTCATAGAATGAGTCAAATATGACCGTGTTGCTAGCTTCAATCTCTATAGAGCAATACCACCAATGCTCATTTAATAGTATGGGAACCAAAAACTCTACCAGACAACAATCACATCATTAAGTTCAAAGAAACTAAAAGGTTGAAAAAACTTGTTATAATCAATAATAATTATTGACATATAGTTGCATTAGTGTCCAAAAGTGCTTACCCTCCTCGTTGTTTACGCATCTATTCTAAGTCCTAAATCCTTTTGAACATTTTGTACATACTTTATTGAAATTTACATTAGATCAACTTCAGCCCACTTTTATCCATCCATGCCCTCTAACACATGATGTACATCCATATGAAAAAAATACATACATTAGGGAAATTATGTTAAATAAGATAATTTTTAATAATATTAAAAATAACCAAAAGGTTAAACTTGACGAACCATAAACACAGGTCTAAAATATACTTATCTATCGTAACTCTCTTTATTACAGCCTCTAATAATAACATTGATCCAAAACCGCTAACAATTATTAGAAGTTACATGTTTTTATGAATAAAGTTTTTATCCACTCTAAAATTTATATCACAATGTTTAATTACATTACAGAACTTCATACACCTTACCTATTGATAATGGGGCCTTGTGGCTTAAAAAATGTGAATACATCACTCAATCTTAAATCTAACCATCTATTTCTTACTAAGTCAGAGTCAACAAACCTACACCAAATATTTCTGATTAAATACTAAAGGATGATTCCACATTTATTATTAACCATACATTACAAAAAAAAGTAAACAAAATATCCAAAAACAACAATACCTTGGCTTGGAAATGTAATTTTTGCACAAATATTTAGCATAAATAGATTTTTCCACACTTGTACCACATACAACAACATTTCTCATTGACACCTGTAATCAACGTTAAATGACATTATATTTTCATATTAATACAAATTTCATCAATTATAAATATTGCAAGCTCTAAAGTAACCTCTTAACCACTTATTTTCTACGTTTACTAAGTTTACCGTTTGTATCATTCTTCCTCATTCTGTTGAACCTCTGCTCCTCATTATTCTCACTGTTACAAGAATAATATCACTTTAATAGACACTTCTGACCACAAGAAACTCAATTTTAGGAGAAGCCTTTTCATGTGAATTCTTTTTCTGTAAACAATCAAATTAATGATTTATTCAGTAAATGTACCTTTGACACATGATTGATGACTACCTCTCCTCTATGATGTCTGAAATCATACCATATGTAACGTCAACTTGGCACAAACATGTTAACCTATAGAAATTAAAACTAACAACATTACTCACATCATTTCATATTTTTTGTTAGTGCAACTAACTAAATTAGTAATATCACACACTTGCAGTTTACAAACGATTCTCCTCTTCCATATCACTAACTATGATTCCTCACTCTTTGTTCCCTGGAATAAATAGAAGAATATGATGGCTCCATCTCAATGCAGTGTCAATATCCTCCATCTTTAGGTATTCAAAAATTACAATTGATTTTTCATTAGCACTTGCTTCCTCTTTATACTAAAGCATTTATCCTCATTCAGTCCATTGCAGCTTACTAGAACAATGTCACTCGAATGTTGCCTATGCACAGCAGAAACACTGCTTTATGAGAACGTTGTTCAGTTTACTTTTTTATTGTAGACATTAAAATTCATGGTTTAATCAACAACCATACCTTGACTGATGACTAATGACTGCCTCTCGTTTTCGACACCTAAAATCATAACCCATGTAATTTCATCTTAACCTAAACATAAAGATATTGTGAACTTAAAAGCTAACAATAACACTGACCTAGTTATATTTAATTCCTTCATCCCTCTTGTTAGTCATTAGCATTGTTCATTGATTTAAGTCCATAACTACTACTTCGATGCCACTTCACCAACTGTAATTCTTCACTCTTCGGTGCCTAAAACATGTGATTCTCATGCGATGGAGACATGTCATTACAGTGGCAATACCCAATCATATTAAAGCAATACCGAACCATATTAAGTCTTAACAAATATATTCCACTAATTATTTTCCTCTTTCTTCTTCTTTCTATTGGAGCCTTCCTCATCATTCGTCTCGCTACAATCTACCAGAACAATGTTACTCGAGGCATGCTTCTTTTCCCAAGAAATTCATTTTTATGATCATGGGAGTTATTTTTCCTTAAACAATCAAATTAATGATTTAATTAACAAACTTTACCTTTGATTGATGACTACTTACCTTCACTCCACTGCGATGTTTGAAGTAATGACTCATGATATGAACTTGGCACAAATACAATGACCTATAAAAATTAAAGATAATAAAACTGCTTACACGATTGCATTTTTTTTAATTCATGATGCCTTATCGAGTACCAATATCATCCATTGCTTGGAGTCCATAAATGATGCTCCTCTCCTATGTCATTGCCGTGTTAAATGTATATATATATATATGAAAGTGACATTAATATATAATGGTAATATCATCCCTTGTGAAGTTGGGATATAAATTACAACCGATATTCCATAACCTCTTTCTTTCTTTTTTATACCGAAGTGTTTCTTGCCATTCATGTTACTACAACATGCCAAAATGATGTCTCTCATAAGTTGCCTTTACGCATAAGACACAAGCTTTATTTCTAGCTTGTTCATGTTACTTGACCAAACAATGAAATTCATCATTTAGATATCAACTAAACGTTTGATAGATGACTGTTAACCGCTTCTTCTCTTCATCGTCTAAAATTATAACCACATAATGTCATCTTAGCATAAGTAGGATGACATAGTGAAATTAATAAATAATAACAAGGCTAACCTGGTTGACATTTTTGTCTTCATCCAACCTTGTCGGGCATTAACATCATATATTACTAATAGCTAAACTATCAAATAATAAATTCCTAACTATATCCAACTGTGTAGTATGGTGAGTTAGGGTCAAATCTCAAAGACTTATAAGGTTATCACTATTTCAAATGTTGTAAATTAAAAAAAAACCTAGAGCAATAAGAACTAAAATAGTTAAGATGTAAAAAAAAAAAAAAAGATAAACACAAAGCAAAAGACAATAACACAATAACAAAGAAATAGACTCAAGGTATCGTCAGGATTTTGGGACAATCTTTGATCCTCGAACCTAAATAGAAGGTACTTTAGCTAACATGTTAGCTTATGAATTTGAACAAACTCTCAAACCCTCAGTCCTTAGAAAGTAGGTGAATCTAATAAGCTCTAAAAACACCCTTAACTTTGTTATAATCTCAAATAAGCTCTTTAAGTTTAATAGCGAAGAAGCATTAAGTACTAAGGAATGACTAACTTAGGTCACCTACTCACAAGGTCGGAAGATGTAACCTAAAGGATTGGAATCTTAGAATAGTTAGCTAAGTTTACATATAAATCCAACTAGTCTATTGCTACTTTCGAGAATCGTTATGGACTATTACGTATTACATGCTTAACTCTAGCTTTTAGATTAGAAAATTACCTAAAGGGTCATTAAGCCTAGAGATAATAACTAATCCTTAATATTGAACCTAAGTTCCCATCCAACCTAAGTTTTAAAGCACCAAACTTAAAAGGACTCAATCACATTCTCACAAGTAATTGTCCATTATCCCTAAAATACCTTTAAACCCTTAGAAAACTAGCTACTCATGGTTAAATTAATCCAAATAGGCATGCAATAAACAAAAACCATACTTGATTAAAGGAAGCCAAGGCTGAAAAGTTTACAACTAATAATGAGAACCAAGATTCTACACTTAATCTAATGCAAACTTAAGTTATTTATACTAGTGATCAACTAATTAAAACTTAATTAACAAAACCCAAATTAACTAAACTAAAATAGAAATTCTAGCACACTTAAAATAGGGTAAAACTAAATTTAAACACTTTATAACTTAATAACATGCATGATTTCAATTACAAAGCAAAACCCAATTCAAAAATATCAAAAACATAGTAAAACCCAAAAGAAAAATCACCGCACATACTAGTAATTAATCAAACTAGACTTGAAATAATAAGAAATCAAGCTTAAACAAAAAGGATCAAGGTTGATCATGGAAAGGAAAATAATCTATTAATATAAATTCCAACATCCTTACATTATCCATGGATTTCAAGTTCAAAACTTAACAAACATCCAATCTAAGCATCTTAAAACATGAACATATGAAAATATAGCATTAAACTTTATCAAATACAGGAAATATAGTGTAGTGATATCTAAAATAACTAAACTAGAAATATGGAAAGAAAAACAATGACAAGACCCTAAATTAAATCCCTAAAACATAAGGAAATCTAAAGGAAACAAGTGGAAATCTTAATAAATGACTATGGCTACTGGCCTCTCCTTCCTTTTGCCCTTTAAAGTGGTTTTTATACCCTTTCAAAATAGGGTAAATCAAGGATAAGGGAAAGACTGATTTGCCCCTATTTCTTCACTGTATGTACTAATACGGCAATATGAAAAACAATACATCAATTTGGGGACCCAATGTATAGCTCCCAGTCTTCGAAAGTATATGATGGTCTATGCAAACCATCGTATAGATCTCGTAAGCCCATTATATAGCTCCATTTTTGCTCTAATTTCTTTCAAAACTTCATGATTTGATCCCAAAACTTGTGCTGAGAGATTAAACATGTCATTAAGCGTATAATATAATACAAATTGAGCACTTTTATATAAAAAATATGGATGAATCTAATTCAAATGGCATATCAAAACATAAAAAATTCATCCCTATCAAATTCTCCCATACTTAAACCATTGCTTATCATCAAGTAAATTAAACACAATCATTACATTCTATCAATTTGTTCTTAAAGAGACCAAGTGTATGCAATCTTTCAAACTTTTGACAAACTTAAACATTAAGCTACTACACATATATCATGATTGGTTTTCATCAATACACATAAACAAAATCAAGTGAAGACCTCATTAATCGAAGGTAAACACAAAATCAAGATGGATTTTCCTTACGATGTTCACTCATTTCACTCAAGTATTTAAGGGTTGGTTTTAGCTCAAGACTCCCTCTAGGAGACCAGAATACCATAGACTTGCAAATTCACCAATTTTCTTCCATATAAATTACATGATATCATGGATCAAAAGGGCTTTTACTCAAGGTTATAATAAGGCTTTGGTTTATGTGAATTATAAGTGTTTGAAGGGTTCTCATAAATGTTCAAAAGGTACTAAGTATAGAGGAACATCCAATTATAATTTCTGAGACATTCATACGAATACAACTGACTACTCATCATTAACTATTATTACCATATTTGATTCTTTTTTCTTTTTCTTTCTTTCTTTTTCTCTCCCTCTCTTTTTACTTGAATAACATTCAAAATAGGGAAACAATAGCAACAAATACATACATAACGTGATTAAAGGTACCTCTCAAATCATCTCAGAATAAAATGTAAATTAAAATTATCATACTTGCTCACTTAACACTTCATTAGAATTATGATTGGGTAGGACTAAAGGGTTTTTAGGTTTTGACATAGTGTGTTTAATTTAAGTAACAAAAAGGGTTTAAAACTTAAAAGGGGTTACAAGAGATAATAAATCGGATGGTCCATATAAATTAAAATATTGAAAGCAAAGAAAGCATTAATCCTTTTCATATAACATGTATTTTGTAGTGTCAAATTGATTCAAAGCAATTTCTGAAGAAAATGACTTTGGAATGTAGTCATTTAACCTTAAGTCCTTACATAGGCTTATGTGAAAACCCATCATGATTTTCATAGCCATCATGATTTCATACATTGCCTAATCACTCAACTATCATTTTTTTAACTAACTTTATGCAACTAATTACTTCTATCAATCACATGGTTCACCTTATAATAAAGTAGCCTAGTTCAAATTCAAAGAACATAATTCAATCTCATTTTAACTACAATGATATAATTTCATTGTTTAACACACTTCGCAATAACTCAAGGCAGAAAATTTTGAATTTTCCTTACCTATAAACTTAAATTAGACATTATCCTCCCTATCCTAAAATATTAAAAGAACATATGTAGGAGAAAGGAAACAAGAATACTTCGTTGGATCGAAGAGGGCTTAGTAAAAGGACATGAGAATACTTCTTTGGATCGAAGAGGGCTTAGCAACTTGAAAGGAGAAATCATAATTTCTTTCTTGCATTCTTACAAACAAAAAAAATAGAAAGTAAATAAACCACTTAAATGAAACAAATCAGAACTTAAGCAAAAAAAAAACACATAAAAATTGAAAGATAAGGTTAGGATGCTTCCTAACAAGCACTTAGTTAACGTCATAAGCTTGATACTTAGGCATTCATGCCTCATCTCGCATCTAAGGAAACCAAGAATGCCATATGTGAATGGAATGAATGAAGGAATAAGCTAGCCACATCCACCCTTAAAATAGGCTGTGAATGATATAGTCTATCCTCGGAGATGTTGAACTTAATAACTTGTCCATCGCACTCCATCGTCAACTCCTCCTTATCAACATCAATAACAACACAGGATGTCTTTAGAAATGGTCTTCCCAACACAATAGAAAACTCTTTATCCTACATGTCCACTATGAAGAAGTCTACAAGGAACATGAGATCTTGAACCCACATCTAGACATTCTCAAAGACTCCCTTGGGGTAAACATTAGAGTCGTTGGCTAAACGTAGAAAACATAATTAACTTTTAAAGAACCTAGTTTAAGAGCTTGAAAACAAATATTGAAATTATGTTAACAGAAGCTCCTAAGTCTAGCATACATTGATTATACCTCATGTAATTTATTACATGTAGCATACATTGATTATACCTTGTGTAATTTATTACGTGTATAATAGAGAAGATACCAAGATTACCATGTTTCGGTGGTAGCCTTCCTGGTAAAACTGTTGATACTTCTACCCCTACACTCGCCTTTGCTTCATCCTTCTTCTCCTTCTGCATGTTCCACTCCTTTACAAACTTCTCAGTGGCTTCAAATAGAATTTTAATCACCTCTACACTATAAAAAAATTTTAGGATTGCTTACTCCTTCTCTTTCTCCTTTTGCTTTTCCTCTAACTTCTTCTTTTTTGGCTCCTCCTTCTTCTCCTTTTGCTTCTCTTTCAGCTTCTCTCTATTTTCTCTCTTTGACAACTTGCTAGGAAAAAGAAGTTAAACATGGTGAGGATTAATACAAGTTAGACTATATACCTTAAGAGAAGTCGAATCCTCCTTCTTTTCCAACTCCTCCCTCTCTTTTCGCCTAGAGCTCCTCGCAAAGATGGTAGACATATTCTCTCTTGGATTTTGCTTCAGTTAACTTAGAAGTTGACTAGAGACTTGGGTTTGTAGCTTTTCCATGGTGTCTACCAGTTGGGTCATCTAAGTTTCCAAATTCTTGATGCTACTCCTCGTCTTTTGTTGAAATTGCAAAGTACTAGTAGCAAAAAAATTTACAATCTTATTTAAAGACATACCTCCAACTTACAGTGGTAAAGGCGAAGGAGGTTGTAATTGTAGCTAGTGAAACCCAAGTGGAAGGTTGTATCTATGTTGCTACTGCACGGCAAGAGGTCTAAAATTAGTGCAACTTCCTTGCTAATTACCCTTATAAATTAAGATTGGATGATCCTTCTACCCTAGATTATATGTAAGGTTATAGGGATCATACCCTCATTATTAGCCTTGGGGTAGGTCATGAATTAGTTAAATGATTATATAGAGAATAGATTTCACATACATTGGTCTTCCCTTTTCAAATAATGGCTTACTCCACTAAGGATGTGATGTTTGTGACTTACTACTCTAACCTCGAGACAGTAACGTCCTTAGTTTCAGTGTAGAGGTGGGGAAGTTGTACCTACTACCCTAATATTATGAGTTGGATGCCATAGTTATTGTCAACCTCTTTACATCAGCTAGTTTCTTGTTAACTAATACCCCTCCACTAGCTACATCTATCATGTTCATTTCCATAGGTGTTAGTCCTTTATAAAAATAATGAATAAGAAGTTGTTCACTTATCTATTGATTTGGATAACTGTTACACAGTTTCTAGAAACGCTCTCAATATTGTGAAGTAACTATCCTCCCTCTTGTCGAATGCCACAAATTTCCTTTTGGATTTTTGTAGTCCTTGATGCCGAAAAGTACTTCTCAAGGAAGACTTGTTGCATTTGGTTCTAAGTGGTGACCAAACCAGCTGGTAGATCATATAGCTACTCCTTAGCTGCATCCACTAAGGCAAAAGGAAAGGCTTTCAACTTCAGTTGATCTACCGTGACACTAGCAGGTTTTATCCCAAAAAAATATGATATGAAACTCTTTGATAAATTTATTCGAATTGATGATGTAGCTAGATCCCAATGAGCGGTTATCCCTAAAACCTATAAAAATAGGCAAAGCACGAATTAGACTAGGTTTAATCTTAAAGTCAAGTTTATTATCAAGATAATTAATGCAAATAAAATCAGAGGAAAAGGTAGGAGCTGTAAGATCCTTCAATATATATTGGTATTGCTCTATGTTGATTTCAACTTTCTTTAAAAGCTCCTTTAAGTTCTCTTCGGCTTCCTCTTTGGACGATGAACTACCACCCTCAAGTATAGGAGTATGCTGAATGCGCTTGAAATACTAAAACGTCATGCAACCTACAATAGAAGAAAACAAAAATGGATTAAATGGGGAAAGAAGGGAACCTATATTCTCTATAGCAAATTTCTGCAATCTTGTAAGCTTTGGAGGGCTTTAAAACATGAAAAACATAAAATAATATAAGAAATTTCATCAAATAAAGAATAAAACAATACCAGAAATAACAAGTAACAAATGTCAATTTTTCGGCAACGGCACCAAAATTTGATAACTCGTTGTAAAACTATCAAATAATAAATTCCTACCTATACCTTATTGTATAGTATGGTGAGTTAGGGTCGAACCATAGAGACTTAAAAGGTGGTTGCTATTTAAAATGTTGTAAATTAAAAAAAAAAAACCATGGAGCGATGAGAACTAAAATAGCTAAGATGCAACAAAAACAACAAAAAGGACTAATACAAATAAAAGACTATAAAATAACAATAATAGCAAAGAAATAAGCTGAAGGTATCGTCGAGATTTTAGGACAATCTTTGATCCTCAAACCTAGATAGAAGGTACTTCAGCTAAGATGTTGGCCTATAAGTCTAACAAAGTTCTAAAACTCTTAGTCCCTCGAAAGTAAGTGAATATAACAAACTCTAAAAATATCCTTAACTTTATTATAACCTTGAATAAAGACATGCAATAGAGCTAGATTTTGATGCTCTATAACGAAATTAGAGTTAGAACCTTATGACATGTCCTCTTAACGTCAACGTTATGGGAAATCAAGAAATTTATAAAATTAAAGGACATGTAGATGGTTCTATTGGAAGATTAAAGGCTATACTGGTTGCTTGTGGATATACATAAGAGTATGGTTTGGATTTAACCGATACCTTCAGTACAATTATGAAACTAATAACTATTCATTCTATTCTCACAATAATAATCTATAAAGGTTGCATTCTTTAACAATTAGATATCAATAATGTTTTTCTTAATGGGAACTTAAAATAAAATCTTTACGTTTTGCAGTCACAAGGATTTATTGATGAGTAATTTCCAGGTTATGGTTGTAAATTAAAGAACTTACATGGATTGAAGCAGGTTCCATATGTATGGTATCAATAGTTGAGTAGTTGTCTCCTTCAAATTGGTTTTGTTGGCTCTTAAGTAGACTAATCATTATTAGTTTAAAATCATAACAATTTTGCTTGTTTTCAACTGATATATGTCGATGACGTGTTTCTTACAAGCATTAATGATCAACAAATTCTCGTGATTATTTCTAAGCTTTCATTTGAATTCTCCTTATGGTATTTAGGCACTTTCCATCATTTTCTTAATGTTGAAGTCATAATAAAGGAACATGGGTTGCTTTAGTCTTAAAACTTCTGTATATATAGCTTACTGTCCAAAATAGGAATGCAAAATCATGTGAGCCTTACTCAACACTAATGGTTTATGATGTTCACTCATCTAAGTTTGTTAATATAGTTTTAGATCCTGAGGAAAACACAAAGTATCACTAAATATTTGGAGCTTTATAATATGTATGATGGTGAGTGATTCTACCAAAGTTTAAAATAAAAGTTAACTAAGAAATACGTTAATGAAATCATAGCACACGAAGAAGGAAAGTTTACTTATCATTAATGTAATATAGTTTTGGTGAGTTTAGGTGTCAATCTACTAGCACTGCTATTATCAATAGATTTCTATCTAGATTAGCCAGCCTATCAAAATAGTGAATTGAATTGATTATTTGAAAAATAAAATAGCTAAATAAGTAAAAAAAAATTACTCAGACAACT
>JAOXYD010051649.1:0-13310 GCA_028565735.1 Pinacopodium congolense
TCTCTCTAAGTGTATAGCTTTCTTTCATTGAAGTAATAAAGAGAGCTCTCCAAGTTCTCCAAGCTACTTGTGTTCTTTGCCATCTTTCATCTTAACTAGCTTCTGCCAAGTGTTTGATCTAAGTACTCTTAAGAAGTACTTGTGAGAGGCTGAACTAGCATTCAAGCCGAGGTAGGCGATCCTGAATCGTGGAGTTTGTTAGTGCTGCACGGATCTTCGGTAGGGAAAGTCCGAGCCCGTGACACAATGCGTGTTAAGATGCAACCTGGCTTTGTTGTTACCGTAACATCATGTTTGTTTTCCTCATGTGTGGCAATATGCAACCTGACTACATCATGTTCGCTTTCCCCATGCTTATCAGTATGCAACTAACTTCCTTGTTCAGTTTCTATATGAACCGCTTCAGCGAATCAAGTCTCATAAACCATAGGATTGCTTTGTAGTGACATTTATGAGTAGAGACACTAAGCTTGAACGAGTTCTTATCATTCCAAATTTTGACCAGAGACTGATTTTGTTGGCTGGAGAGTTTTGCCATCACTGCTTACTGAACATAAACTTGGTAGCAGCCTAACTATATATGAAAAAAGTTAGTTTCTCAAAAAGAAACAATTATATGGTATTTTATAAGTGATCTTCTATGATCATCTTCATATAAAATAAAAATTGATTTTAATTATTTTATTTTATTTATATAAAAATGATCATAAAAAATTATGAGTGGAATACTGTATAATCAAATCTTTCTTAAAAATGTTGAAATTCGATATTAGGCCATATTTTTTGAATCTGTTGAAGCCCTAAAAAATAAATATTCCCTTGTCCCATAGTTATAATTAAGTAATATAGTTTATCAATTGGATTATAATTATGTATAGATAATTTATGAAAATCATTTAAAAAAACCTATTTGCTGTTAATCCTTTACCTCTTGCTGAATAAGAATTTAGTAATCCTTTACCTTTTGTTGAATATGTGTTTATATATTTAATATTGGAATACCTACGTATATAGGCAACTTATTAGGTTATGTAGTCCAAAACTACGCCAAAAATCGACCATAACCGAGACTAGCAAGGATATACACATCGTCAGACGTAATATTTATTCACTTTCTTAATGAGATGATTAGTCTACGAGGATTGATTATAAATGAATCATTGGAAGCACCTCCATATATTCTGACACAAAAACCGCGTTTAAGTTTTAGCAGTGGTTTTAACTTATTGTTTACAATTGCTTTAAAAAAATGTTTATAATTCAAAACCAACGTAATTTGTAAGTGATTGACACTTCCAATGAGATCCTCGTAAGGTTATTGTACTA
This sequence comes from Pinacopodium congolense, assembly GCA_028565735.1. NCBI lineage: Eukaryota > Viridiplantae > Streptophyta > Magnoliopsida > Malpighiales > Erythroxylaceae > Pinacopodium > Pinacopodium congolense. Next base: position 1,327 of record JAOXYD010051649.1, read on the forward strand.
TAAATGAGAAGAGATATTGAAAAAGAGAATATATTTGTCATTGTAATATCATGCAGAATTTTTACCCGTATCCCTATATTTTCAGCGACCAATTTTGATAACAAGTTCAAATAATTGAGAGGTTAAGAGAATAATTCAATGGTGGATACTTTCTCTAATATTAATAGGTTTTTATCTCAATTGTTCATCCAAGTGAAATTGAAGTATTCAGAGAGGAAATTTGCCTCTAACATAGTATATATTGCCAAAGAAAAATTAGTAACTAATGTGAAAAAAATATAATTTGTTATTGGGGTGATGAATCTAAATTTTATCATTGTCACATGTAACAATTCTTATGTTTATCTTAAGCTTTATTTCAATTTTTAAAGATAAATTAAAAAACTGTGGTAATTCATTTAAAATGAATAAAAAAGGTCATAGTTTAGGTAACTTCAAATGAAAAACCTTTCCTGAAACTTTCATTTAAAATTTAAAATATAAATTAACAGTAGGATGATGTTAATTGTCAATGTACGCTTGCCCAATCAATGGCCTAACCATTAATGATATTCATGTTCTTTGTCAATTGTACCATATACTATTCTTGTCAAGCCTCACCATATTTTCCTATTGCTCACCACTGTCATTGGAGCTTTATCAAAATCATGCCCAACGAATCTAATTTACCAGAGAGATACAACGCTACAGGGGACTCATAAAACCCTCCAAGAGAAAGGAATCAAAGTTACTGTTAAAAATGAACATGAAAAAGAAATATTAAGAAAAACATATAACTTTTTTCTATCATTTTTATTCAATTTTTACTGCATTAAGAGCTGTGCTTTATAAAGTCAAGTACATCGGTAAATCACAAAAACTAGCAATAGAAAGATAAAAACAACTAAACTTTTTTCCTAGAAATTTGTCCCATGTAATGGCTAGTTAAAATAAACTTAACAATTTTGACTTAGTCTACTGACCAATAGGCACTTAAATAGCATTCCTTATTTTAAACTAAAATACTGTAGATTTTAGCTTAACAGCTAATAGTAACCATAAAGAGAATTCCCAACTTCCTTCTGAGCTTCCGAAACACATGGATCTTAAGTGGTTTGGTAAATATATTAGAAATTGATCCTCACTCCTACAATATCTCAATTTAATTGTTCTAGCATTGTTAAGTTCTCTTAAAAAATAAAATTTCATGTCAATGTGCGTGCTTCTGCCATGGAGCACTAGATTTTTAGAGGGTTTAATTGCTGAATTGTTATCATAAAAATTACTATAGCTGTTGGTTGTTTGCACTATAGTTCTTTAAAACAAAATTGCTTGACAAGCATAAGTTGTAGCTACAACAAACTCAGCTTCTATATTTGATGAAGTTACAATCAATTGCTTCTTATATTCCTAGGAAATAACGCTTGTGTCGAATATAAACACATAAGGTGAAGTACTTCTTCTATCATCTTGATCTCCTGCATAGTTACCATTAGTATAACTAAGTAAACTTAACTTGTCACCTTTCTTGTTAAATATCCCAAAGTCTCTTATTCCTTTCAATTAGCGTAGAATTCTTTTTGCTGCCAATAGGTACATTTTAATAGGATTCTCCATATATTTGTTAATTAAACAGACATAATACATGATGTTTGGTCTTTTTGTAGTAAGATACATCAAACTACCAATAATTTGCTTAAAGAATGTACTGTTAACCTTTTTTCCTTTACTATTTTTTTAAGCTTCAGACCAAAGTTAGCAAAAGTACTTAAAGGATTACAATCTTTCATGTGAAATCTGTCCAAAATTTTTTGTAATATATTTCTTTTAAGAAATAAAGATTTCATCATCAAATTATATCGCCTCTATGCCAAGATAGTAAGGCATCATATTAAGACCAGACATTTAAAATTCTATCATCATAGACTTCTTGAAATATTTAAACATAACATCACAATCTCAACTGAATATAAGGTCATCATCATACAAACAGACAATCATCATTTTTCTTTTATCTTTAGTTTTGACAAGGAGCGAGTGCTCATAAGACACTTTAAAAAACCAACTTTAATAAATTAAGTTTCAATGTGACTATACCAATCTTGTGGGGCTTGTTTTAGGTACTATAGAGTGCCTTCTTTCATTTGTGAACTTTATGCTCATTACTAACTTTAATATATCCAGGAGGTTAATCAATAAATACATGTTCCTTTAATTATTCATACAACAATGCGAACTTGACGTTAAGTTGGAAAATAGGCCATGAGCTCTGCATTGCCAATGCCACTACTAATCTGATCATGTCATATCTTGTTACAGAATAAAAAACTTTAATATAATTGATCCCATATTATTGCTTGTATCCTTTAACTACAAGACACACCTTGTACTTGTCAACTTTACTATTTTCTTTTAATTTTGTTTTTTAGACCCATTTTACTTTAATGTTTTGATGTCCATTTGGAAGATCAGATAGTTTCGAAGTATTATTTCATTCGATAACATCAATTTCTTCATCCATTTCCTTCTACCATTTTTCTTCTTTGACAGAATTCTTAAAAGTGGTAAGATCACAATCAAAAAATAAAGCGAAATGAGTAACGAGATCCTCAATTACAGTTACCTCATTTATAATCTAAGCATGCATTTTTCTAATACGAAGAAAAGAATATCTTTTGTCTTCATGATCCATTCTTGATGAAATTTCAACTGATGCAGGAGTTAAATCTTCAATCATATGAGGTGTCGATTTCTGTTCCTGGATTACAATAGGTAGCTAACATTGTTTCTAGATTTTAGCACTACTATCATATATAATTTGGCTAGGCTATTTCCTATCAAATCCCCAAGTGCTTTCTTCATAAAAAACAATATCCCTACTTATCACAATCTTATTTGTTAAAGGATTGCATAACTTATAGGTTTTATAAGTCTTGCTAACATTAAGAAAGACACATTTTTCAGCTCTGCTATCAAGTTTCTTCCCTTTCTCATATGGAACATGGGCATATATAAAACATCTAAAAATTTTGAAATGATTATCAGCTAGCCTTCTTCCCCTCCAAGATTCTTCTGGTGTCATGTTTTGGACAGCAAATGTCGGACTTTTATTTAGAATATGGATGCTCCAATTTATTGCTCCTGGGTAGAATATTTTTAGAACTCCTCCTCTTTCTAGCAAGCTTTTAACCATGTTGAGAATAGTTCTCTTTTTCCTCTCGGATACAACATTTTGTTATGGTGTATATACAGTTGTAAGTTCCCTCTAAATGCCATGATTTGCATAAAAAGCTTCAAATTCTTTTGAGCAATATTCACTAACCCGGTCTGTATAAAGTGTTTTAATTTTGTTTCGTACTTTATTTTCCATATGGGCTTTGAAGTTTTTAAATGCTGAGAAAGTTTTGGATTTTTCTTGTAAAAAGTAAACCTACATTTTCCTTAAAAAATCATCAATGAAAGTAATTAAATATCATTCACCTCCATTACAAGTGGGATTTCTTAGGCCACAAATATCTGAATGCACTAATACCATGGCATCCTTTTCTCTCTATGACTTCTCTTTTGAAAATTTAAAACGATGTTGTTTACTAACAACGCAATCTTCGCAAACTTGAGATGGGGTTGTGATTTATAGAAGGCCAATCACTAATTTTTTCTTTATTTTTTAATGGAGAGTCTTCAAACTACTGAAACTTAAGTGGCCATAACATAAATGCCATAATCAATAAGCGTTTTTATTTTCATCCAACTAGCATAATTGAATACTTTCAATCTTCAATGGAAACAACTTGTTTGAATTCATCTTGATAACTGTAATGGAACCTCTAATAGAATCATGAATTTAATAATCATCATCTTGAATGATGATAATATAATATTTCTCTTACAATTTCCTAGCATTCAACAAGTTACATTTCAGGTAGAGGAGATACAAGACATTAGAAATTATTTCAACAAAACCATTCTTTATTCTGATTTTAATATCACATTTGAACATTACTTCAATTTTAAAGGAATCACTAAAAGACACTGCAGAATGAAATTCTTCATTTAGGTGTGAAAAAGAAGATTTACATCCACTTATGTGGTTTCTGCAGTCTGTATCCACATACCAATTATCTTATTCACATGGCTTTTTGCCTTTGAACAACCATCAACAATGTTTTTATTTCTTTTTTTTTTCAACAAACTTCAAGATGTCCATCTTTTCTTTGTCATTAGGTAGCTTAGGATGACATTCAGAATGAAAATGGCCACATATAATACATCTAAAACATTCGACCTTAGATTTGTTGCAGTCACATCCCCTTCCTTTGCCTTGGTCAACCTTGGAATTCTTATTGTACTCTCTATCTCCCCGTTCTCCCCTTTCTCTTCCTTGACCTTTGCTTTTACCACGTCCCCTTGAATTGTTGGACTTGGTGGATGGTTTTAAGGTTTGCTCCTTTATTATTGAACTTCTTTTCATCTTTTGTTCACAAACTAGTAGAGAGCTTTGCAACTCATCCAAAGAAAGTGAGTCTATATCTTTAAACTCTTCAATGGAATAGACAACATACTTAAATGTTGTCGATAAAGGGCGTAGGATCATCCCTGTGATGATGAGGTCTTCCATCTTTTCTTCATGATAATGCATTTTGTCGCAAATTTACATGGTTTTGGTACAATAAATGGTAATAGACTCATTGTCTTTCATTGATAGTGTCCTAAAATCATTTTGTAGGGTTTGAAGCTGTACACGCTTGACTCTAGCTAAACCTTGATATTTTTTCTTCATAGATTCCCAAATATCCTTAGAAGTTTCTTTGCAAAGAATTGTTTTTAGGATGTGACAATCAATTGCCTAAAACAAGTAATTTTTTGCCTTCAGATTCTTTAATCTTCTAGCTTCAAGAGCTAGTTTTTGGGCATTTAACAGTATCATTCCTTCTTGTGGCTCTCCAACTTCATTTTTAATAATGGACTAATACTCCTTGGATTGTAGAAAAATTTCCATTACCATGCTCCAATGATCATAGTGACCATCAAAGCGAGGAATTGAAAGTTGTACAAAATTTTTGATGGTCATCCACTTAAGAGTTTCATGCTGACAAGAAGGAAATAGATCTAGGATAGGTGCTATAACCAAAACTAGTTAATAGTGGTTGTGCGGACCAAATCCGGCAAGGGACGCTACAACCAAAACAAATGAGTAGCGTATATTCACTATTAGACATATCTAGGTTTGAAGATCCAACTCGACAATAAAACCCTTAACTAATATATCTGCAACAACGAGAAAAGAGAGGCGGGCAAGCTAGATGCAATGTTTGGTATCCAAGCAACAATTACATAAATAGCAGTGGCGATAGAGGCTCTATGCGATGGCAATGGTAGCTTCTGGTAAGCAGTGGCAGTGAGAAGAAAAATAGCGTTTTCTATGTTGCACACAATCTGCTTGAAAAAAGGGCACTATCTCTACACAGTAGATGTTTGACAAAAATACTCAAAGATTACGACCTAAAATAAGGATCCTTTACTTTGATATCACTGATAAAACCCCCAGAAGAGAAACGAGTCAAAGGTACTGCTAAAGATGAATGCAATAAAGACATATTGGGAAGAGAAACATATAGCTTTTTCTATCCTTTTTATTTAATTTTTATAGCACTAGGAGCAATTCTTTATAAAGCCAAGTACATCGGTAAATCCCCCAAAATAGTAACAAACTACTTAAAAGATAAAAACAACTACATTTTTTTCTTATAAATTTGGCCTATGTACTGGTTAGTTAAAACAAACTTAACAATTTGACTTGGTCTACCGACCAATGGTCACTTACGTAACACGGACAACGTGATGTTGCCTAAAAACCCTTTTGAGGAGTTTAGAGTTGGGGTCTCAACTTTTGGTTTTGGCATGCACTTGCTCTGAAAGATAGAAAGTTGAGGAGAAAATTTAATTGATTCATGTTACTCAAAAGAGCATTACTTTCCTACTCTTTTAATTTGAAAGGTTGCAGTAAAGACACACTAACTAGTTTATATTTGACTGATGGTTTTGATGGGCATCCATATTTGTATCAAGCATATGAAGTTTCTACAGAGTTGATGTATAGATTAAGAGGCACAACAAATAGCAAAAATATCGGAGAGCATACATCAGAAAGTCGAAGAGTGGGGCAAAGAGGACAAAGGTTTCTGACAGTACCCATCTTAGCCTCATTGTAGTAACCGATAATAAATTTAAGTTTTTAATTAAAATTAATAAATAAGATTATTAATTTCTTAATTTTACTTATCATTTCAGTAATTCAATAGCGGTATTTACAATTTACATTATATAAATATTTGATATAATTAGGTTGACATAATTTTAAGAAGATATTCTTTCTTTCAATCATTAAAAATTCACTATAATTTATCTTTATTGAAATTATATATGGAATAAAAATAATTAAGTTTTGTATTAAAATATTTTAAAAAATTTTACTCAAATTTAACAATTATTTTAACATATGAATCTTTTGTTTACTCAATAAAATTTTAATAAAGAGGCTCAAACTTCTTTCATAAATATGGTAAGTTAGACTCTATCAATATATAATCAGGCATATACATACACTACTAAGATTTTGCATGTAAACCTTGGAAAAGCTCAAATTTCATCAAATATGATTAAGATGTATATAATTTAAGAATATTTAAATTTGATCAGTGACATTAACATATTAATAATAATTCCATAAAAGATTTCAAGTTGAAGTGAAATTTTTATATTTATATAAATAACAATTATAGGTCCTTTAAAAAAATTAAATTCTAAACTTTTAAATATTGAAAATTAAACATATCATTAATACTAAAAAGGCAAGACTTTTAAAAAATAAATAAATTCAAAGATAACACGTGTCAAAGAGATTATATTAATTACTTACATAAAATAAATTATTAATAAAAATAAAATTTGATTATCTTATTTATTGATATTGTTACATAATAAATAAAAATGAATTAATATTATTTATTAAAATTTCATATTATTTGATATTAATATTATGATATAAATATAATATAAATAGAAAATTTTATTTTATTTATTATTAAAAATAATCAAATTAATTAAAAATAAAAATTTTATCATCATATTTTTTTATTATTATACAATAAATAAAATTAACAGAATGGCCGTCTTCAAAACCCGGTTGCAACCTTGTGGGAGGATGCTAATCCGATTCCAAACACGGACCCGAATCAACGCACTACACTCAATTTTCAATGCTCTTCATCACCGCAACCTTTGGAAAACCCTAAAAATGGAGGTTGGCTCCCTCAATTCGAAGCGCCCCATTTGCCCATCTTGCTCCAAACCCTCACGTCTCTGCATCTGCACTCGGATTCTAAACCCTGCTCATGAAAACAAGGTCAGTGTCACCATTCTTCAACACAGTCTTGAGAGCAAACACCCTCTCAATTCTGCCAGGATAGCGAAACTAGGACTTCGATACGTTTCTGTGATTACGGTAACTGATGTTAACTTTGATGCCCGGTACCTTTTCCGGTTGCTGGAACCTTGTCTTGATTCGGATTGGGGTCGAAATGGTTGTGGCCGTGAAGTTAGAGAAGCTAAGAAACGGAAATTTGAGCATGTTGACAGATTGAGTTCTGATGCAGAAGATATTGGTTTTATCCAATTTGAAGGACATTTGAAATGTTCAAAAGGTGAAAACAGCAATCTTGATGAGTCTTATGGAGGTGGTGTTGTGGAAAATCTAGATGAATTGGTCAGCTGTGGCTTACCTTTGGAGGGGGAAAATGGGTTGAGAACCAACGAGTGCTTAAGTGGAAATTATTTGTTTCCTATGGATAAAACTATAATTTCAGCTGACTCGGCATCGGGTGACAAAATTAATGTGAAAAATGCAATGCAAGTTATTGAGGAACCAGTGATGAGTGTTACGATTGGCAAGCATGGAGTGATAAATGATCTTAACAGTGTATGGATTTTTCCAACTCAGTGGAAAAGGCATGAAAAGTTAGATAAGCTTTTGTCATCTCAAGCGGCTATTGATGCTTTGGCCAAGGGGTTTATCGTGAAAAAGATGCAAAAAAGAGGGATGATGATAGGAAGTGTTGGTTTGGAAGAGTACAATGAGTTTGAAGTTGTGGTTCCTCCAGGATCAGTTCTTCTGTTTCCTAGTGAGAATGCGATTGGGGTTGGTGAGTTGAAAGATATGAACACTGAGGTGAAGAATTTGATTGTTCTAGATGGAACATGGGCAAAGGCTAGGAGAATGTATGAAGAGAATCCATGGTTGAGGCTATTGCCGCATTTGAGGTTGGATTTGGACAAACTTAGCCTGTATAGTGAAGTTAGGCACCAGCCAAAACCTGGTTATTTGTCTACCATTGAGAGCATAGTTTATGCATTGAAAGCATTTGGGGACAATTCAGAGGGATTGGATAATCTCTTGGATGTTTTTGGGTCTATGGTTGCTGATCAAAGGCGATGTAAAGATGGGCGACTGCAGAAACTCCCTTCGATATGACTTGAATATTTGATAATATTTTTGCACCACTATATATATATATATATTTTTTTAAGCTACAAGCTTCATAGGAGTTGCCTTCACAGCCAAACAAGTGCCGAAGTATTTCATTCCAACATCGATCTATGGTCAACACCAATGTTCTGAAAATTAATATATATATATATTTGAAATAATATTGTATTAATACCGATTAATAATAGTATCGATACAAGATAATTTTTTTAAATCTATAAAATAATCTTTGTATATAATGCGTTACCTTGTTAACTTTATTTCAACTTGTTTCAAATATTCAATTAATATAATAAATATAATATAATAATAATTTTCTTTATTTTATTAATATTAATTTTGATGTATTTTTCAAATAAATAACAATTAGAATTAATATAAAAAAATTAATAACACATCTAACCATCATAATTTAATATCAACAAATCAAAATATTACTAAATAATAACAATATACAATACATAATTATTTTATTTATCTTATTAATATTGATTTTCATACATTTTTAAAATAAATAACAACTTGAATTAATATAACAAAAAAAAACATCAAACTACATAATTGAAGATTAATCCCACCAGAACATTGTGAAATAATAATAATTCATGAAACCATAGGCAGTTATATCCAAACCTTATAAAATAACAACAATATATGAAACAATAAGCACTGTAACAATCATAATAATCCTATATAAGAACTTGATAAAAGCATAATTAATCCTTAAAGTACAAATATTTATAGTTAGCATATATAAAATTTAATGTATACATCAAGTACAAGTAAAAAAAGAGGAGAAAATCTAAAAATCTTTAATTTTCATTGTTTAGGATCAAATTCGTCAAAACCGTACTAAACCCAATTATCATTTAATGTAAAGTTATCATCATTAAAAGGAGCTTCATTATCATTAAAAGAAGTGTCATCACTATCATGATTCAATTTCATTGTACAAAATGACAATTTAATATTCTCCCAACCAACATCTCCTTCCAAATTACTCTCATCTAAAATACATGATTCTTTAGAAATTCAATCCACCAAAATATCAATACGATATGAGGAAATAGGATTTAAATAACTACTTGTTCTATTCAAAATCTTAATTAATAAATAAAAATAAATTACTAACGATATTTTAGAAATTATGTTGAATATAATAATGATAATAATAATAATATATCATACATCTCTCGGAACTTCAAAGTGTATCTAACATAAATCAAATCATTCAATTTCTTATATTATAACGTGTTTCTTTTCTTGGAGTAGATGAATTCAAATATGCTCCCATTATTTTCACACCCACTAGCATTCACAGATTGACTTAGAATTCAAATTACAAACCTTTGTAATTCTGTAACATTGATTTCAAATTGATCCCACCAAGGAATTTTAAGACAATAAAAAGAATTTTATAAATAAAATAAAGTAATGATTAATTTTAAACGAATAATAAAAGTAAAGAATTGTATATTTGGATTGAGTTTATCTATTTTCTGTGCTACTATAGACATTCCAAAATCAATAATAGCATTCTTATATACATCCATTTGTGAGTTGATGAGACTTTGGTTCATCTCATGTCCAATAATAGTGGTGATAATTATTATTATCCCTCTTGTTAACTTTAACTTTCTTCAACAAATTGTATATAAAATAAGTACTTGGCTTGAGGAAAAAGCAAGGGAGAGCAAAACTGTCCCTCCCATTTGTTATTAGTGACAAAAAGGAAAGGAGTGTATAGAGAAGATTTATTCTTCAAGTTGGCCTTTACGGCTTCCTTTACCTTCTTCTTGGCATCATATAGATATCTCATCGTAGGCTTATCATCACTATCTATCAGACAAAGCATTTTAAGCAAAGACTCATAAATACGGATCATAAACTGAAAATTGGACAAAAAATCATTGTCCTCAAGAATAACTCTAATAACTTTGTTAGGCTTGGATTTCAATGTAATTTCATATCCATTTCATGCTAATTTAATGTACAATTGCTTCTAATTGATGCTAAAGAATTTAAATATCATTTATATTAATATATAATGCAGATGGAAGCTCAAACATGAAGAAAATCCAAGATTATGTAATAAAAAGTCTGAAAATTGGACTAAGACAGTGACCTCATCTAAACTGCCGTAATGATCTCAAGGCCACCGTATTACTCTCAAAGTAAATGACCATAACGACGCTTTCATAGCCCACCATTTTACTCCTTTTAAGTGTCGTTTTGGTAACAGTCAAGTGAATTTCAGTTGAACTTGCTCTCTACTTGCTAAAACTTGCCCAAATGGTTCCTACTTGTAGCTAATATATAAATAGAGCTCTAGAGATTAATTTTACAGCAGTTAGGTCAGATTTGAAGGGAGAATTAAGATCAAACACCAGATTCTCTTCTTCTTCCCTTAGTTTTTAGAATTTTCTTTTCCTTTTCTTTTCTAGCCTTTGTATATCGTAATTTCATGTTGTTTTGAGGATTAAAAGGAGTTCATAGACTTGTTGGCGAGCTGTCTATCAGTTTGTATCATCATTTGGTGCTTCCTAAACATTAAATCTCTTATTTTGTCCTCTCTTTGTTCATATATGGCAAGAACTTGGGCTATTTTTATTCAATCCAAAATTTTTTTGTTTATGTATGATGTTTTGAGCTAAAATCTAGCCAAGGATAGGTTATTGAATGCCTTAAGTGAGTGTTTATTACAAAATTGGTTGATAATTTTTGTTTATGTGAGATCTTAAAGCATATATTAACTTGATTACTTAAGATGTGAACTTAGATGAATAAGTAGAGGACCAATGTTGTTCGTTGGTTGAGTGATTAAAAATGGATGTTCTTTAAATCGATTTAACTTTGAAAACCAAAATGAAATTAAGCAAAAACCAACGTGACGAAAGGCAAATGTACCTATCGAACAAGTAATAAAGTGGAGTAATTTTCAGACTCCAAGTGTCGAACCCACAGGGAAAATATTTGGATTATTAAGTTAATTACCAAATTAATTAGATTACAATTATCTAGGAAATTCTAAATGAATTGATTAAAAGACGAAAAGATTAAATTAAAGACCTATTTTAGTTATGCTTAAAACCTTTGCAATTTTAGTTATAAAATGATTTATAAAATTACTGAAAATTATATTCTTGTTGAATCCAGCTCTGGATAAGCGATTAATGAATTAAATGAGCTTAAAAACACATTCAAAGGCAGATCAAAGTTCCTTCATGAATTTAAGACAAAGCTATGGTTAAGACTTATGCCTTTTCTCCAATTAATCTTGTTTAAAGTTTGGTTATGCTTTAAAATCAAGTAAATGGGCATAAAAATCAAGAAGGTGAGTTTTGGAAAACTAAGTCCAGAACTCCAACTTTCACAAAAAATCTAGGTTTGGTCATGCAAGGATTAATTTATGTTGCTTGTTGATTTTTCAAACAATTTAAGTAGATTTCTCATGCTTAAA
>JAOXYD010051660.1:0-13308 GCA_028565735.1 Pinacopodium congolense
GGACTATTAAGTATCACAAGTTCATTCTTAGCAATATAATTAAAAATTAAACCTGGGATGGCCAATCTTATGAATAAATTCCTAATTCATCACATTTTCATGAAATCACAATTCAGCCTTTACCTAAATCACTAAACCATTTCAATTCTATTTCCGTTCTCACAATTATGAAATTAAATTCCCATTAATATCTTCCAACCCATTACTAAACTAGTTAAACATAATTAAACTAAGTAAAATAAAAATTAAATAAACATAAAACATAATTAATTAAAAGAAAACCAAAGCTGGAAAATTAAAAGCACTAAAAGAAAAACAAAAATTGACATCTAAACTAACACAAACACTAATTAACTAAACTATTACTTAATTAACCAAAACATAATTAAACTAAACTTAAATGAAAACTCTAAACAAAAATTTCAGCAACTACAAATTAGACAAACATTGAAATTAAATGATTAAAATCATAAGAACAAGAACAAAAATTAATTGTCAAACATAAATTAATTAATGACATAAAGCATAAATGAAAACTTAAGGAATAAAACATAACATTTGAAATTGATAACATAATAGCATAAACTAAATATTAATATATATATAAGAAACTATAGCATTTAGTTATGTACAAAAGCTAAATCATTTGGATATGAACGAATATTGGAAAATAAAATCTAAAAGTAGTGGAAAAGAAATGTCTAAAATGGAATAAATGAAGGAAGAATGTAAAAACTAATTGAAAACCAAAGGAAAGTCCATGAAAAAGGACAGCATCTCCAACCTCAAAGCAAATTGCTACTGTTTGAATCCTCTTCAAAGTGGACAGCCTTCCAAGAGTTTCGGCTCCTTCCTCCTCCAATAAAGATGTTACAGCTGAAATATTTGACCAAAGGGACTCTAATCTTCTAAAATCACTTGGCAACTGTCTGAATGATGGTGGTGGAGGCGCTACTCTTGTTTTCATGTGCAATAGACACTTGCTTGACAAAGGAGAGCTATCTAAGCTCTATTATTATTACACGGACTTCACTAGAGAGAGCTCTTATGATTTTGTATCATAGCATGTTGACTCTCTTGATTAAGCTTCTCACTCTCCTCACTCTCCTAGACACGTTACTCCCTTGGTCTTGTAGCCGCACTTCTTGACTTCATCAAAACCAAGGACACTCTAATAAAAAAGGAAGTTGAATCCATCTAAGGAGATAAGTCCCCCCTCCCAATCTCTCTTATAATTCTGGCCTTTATGTATGTGCAGCCATCCTCATTCACAAAGCTCCTATGGATGCGTCACATTCCAAGTTGAGAAGTCGCCGTTGCTATGTCGTTTAAGGTGACTCCTAATGCTCATTCAGTTGTGTTTTGGATTTGAAGAGAGGGCTATCTATTGGATACCATTTAATGCTCTATGGCTATGTTTTTGGATGGATACAAGGCTACTCTCTAAGTGTTTGATCTGCTCCTTTAAACATGATTTTGCTACTGTGTTTTATCATAAATTGGCTATCTATAGGATGCATGTTGGATAACTCCAAGGGATGTTTAATGTTCCTAAACGATGCTCCAATTAATGTCATTTTTGGACATCCTTTAAACACTCATATCCATGTCATTTTGAGATTCAATTGGCCCTTTATATGCCATCCAATTTTCAAGTTGTTTTGTGTCAATAAAGATAGCTCCAGTTGTTTCAACATCTTCATGCTTTAATCCAAATTTTGTATTCCATCATTAAACCTTCTCATAAAATTAATAGGAACACAAAATGAGCAATTTAACACAAAAATATTAATGAATTCAAAATGAAATAACATATAAAAATATAACAAAATTCATTCCTATTAGTTAATCTAGAATTAAGGTTTTTTTAAGTAAAACTTCTTGAACTTGAAGCTTAAGGCCTAAATTGATGAATGACCATGGAATAAATAACTTATGAATGATTAAATAACATACAACTTTAAACTTCTAGAAATAAGGGCTCTTCTAGGAGTTTTGACCATGGTACTTTACCAAGAAAAGGAGTTTTGATTGGTGATTCATCAAGGGTAAGATTCTTAGTCCATTTTTAAGTCTAATTAGAGGTATAAGAGCCCTTGGAAATTTAGGTTGCCCATTTTAAAATAATGAAGACAATATGTTAGATGATGAATTAAAGATTAGATTGAAAATTCCCTAACATTAAGTTCCAATTAAAAGACCTTAAAGAACTTCTTGTTGGGAGGCAATCCAACCATAAAATTTAGGTACTTTTATTTCAATTTAGTGTGCTTCATATTTAATTTTAATCCAGCTTGTTTTTTAAGTGTGTACTTAAGTCTTTTCTTTAGTCTTTTTTATGTGTTTCCTTTAGGCTTTTATGTTTTCCTTTTAAAAGTTTCTTTTAGAAATCCTTGTCTTAAGTCTAATGTGTTTTAATTTAGTTTTATTTAATGTCTTTTTGAAGTCTTTTATCAAGATTTAGATTGTTTTTAGTACGTGTGCTCCTCTTATTTTTATTGTGCGTTAAGTCTTTTATTATGTGTGGTCTTATTGTTTTTATCTTTTGGTGGTTTCTTTTAGAATTACTGTGTCTTTCTTTTAAAATTTTTCTTAGGTTTTCTTTTGAGTGTAAGTGTTTTGGATTAGTTTTTCTAAGTTGTTTTCTTTTAGTTTAATTTTGCTTTTATGTGTGTTTCATCTCTTTTTATTTAATTTCCTTAGTTTTCAATGTTTTTACCTTAGTTTTCAGTGTTTTCAACCTTAATCTATGTTTAAAATTATTGTTTAATCCATCTAGAATTGTTAGGCCTTAAATTGGGATTAGTATGGTGAAGTTTTTGTGATTTTTCATGTTTAGAAGGGTATTCAAATACCTAAATAGTGGGTCCTAAACAATGATGTTTAACTCTGCTATGCCACCATTTAAGTGTTTTTGGGTAGCAAAACAGAAATATTGAATGACATCATTTAATTCCCTAGAAATTGCCATTTAATTTTACGAAATAGACAAAAATGACACAATTTCAACTCTTTTCTTCATCTTCTTCCTCTAACCTCGTGTTTATCGTGTTTTTTCCTTAAACCAGTCTAGACCTGATTTCTTGCTCATTTCTCCACCAAATTGCATCTTTTTTATGTCAATTTGTCTTATTTTCAGTCCTCTATCAAATTTTATCATCAAAACATCCTAAAGCCTCCTTTTCTCACCCAGAAATCCTAAGAACTTCTTGGTTTCCACTATTTATGTTGTCACGCTTTTTCTTTAATGTTTTTCAACCTTTTGGGGCTCCATTTTGTTAGATGTTGGTATCACTAGGTTCAAAATTTCCTAAGCTTTCTATTGATACCGCATTTTAAACCTAAATCTTCCATCAATATTAAAGGAATTTTTTAGTGAGTAGAATATTATAAAGAAGGTCACTAAAATTTTTTTCTACCTTTCTTGATATTTTTTTGACTCCTTTCAATCTATTTGTTAAACAATTTTTAGTTTAATATTGCCTAGGCATTTCACATGTGCCTCAAATTTGAGAAAAAGACCACATTCGATAATAATCCATTCACAATTTGTGAGAACTCCGAATGGTTAGAGGCGCACTTGCCTAATGAACTTAATTTTGAGAGATTAGTATAACCCACTTTGGATTTGGAGTTTGAAGTTTCTAATATCTTCCGAGAACTACTATAGGTTCTAATTCTAACGTTAGTTAAACTATATCATCCCGTGTTAGTTTATGAATTTTTCGCCAACATCGAAGAGAAAGATAACCTTAAGGTGCTTGACATCTGATCCATCATGATAGGTACCCCCATTATCATCACTTGTTCCTTTTTATCTACATTCTTATGGGCACCAAACATAGGAGATACGTATATACATAAGTTGGATAGGTTGCGAGGTGATTCAATTATGTCCAATCCCTTTTTTCTATTGTTGTGGCTCATGCTACCTTAGGATTGATCAACCCTACTAATAGAAGAGGCTACCTTACATATCAACTGAGTGTGAGAGATAGGATTGTAGTGGCACTCTTAAGTGCCAGTGTGACTCCGAGGGCCATTAAGCTTAACTAGATTAGGTTTATCGATACCTATATCCTTTGTAAGATGCTCCACCAATTGAGTGCCACTGAGGGCCTACCATTAACTAGGTTCATTCTTCAGAGTCTGAGAAATGTGGTTAAGTTCCATCACTCGAACAAGAAATTCTACTTTCCATGCTTGCTTACGAAGTTCTTTCAGGAAGCATGTGTTTCTTTTGAGGGTGAGGTTATAGTCTAGCCTACCAGTTCTTTTGCCATCTCTTATTCTACTTGAAGCTATGGTCATACAGTCTTGTTAGAGGTGAATGATGTAGTAACATTCTGAGGCCACTTTAGGCAGAAGACCGAGTTGATGATTTGGATTTACTAGCACCTGAACTTGTAGCAGCTCCTAAGGAGGGTATCAAAGAGATTTCCTCTGAGTACACTCCTAGTGCACATAGGTACCTCTTTCTGATATACCTTTTAGTGACTTGATGACTATTCTTTTGAGGATCAAGAGCCATATGGAGTCTAGATTTTCTGAACTTAGTTCTAGTATGGCTACCATTGGTTCTTAGATGGATTACTTAGAGCTGTGGATAGAGTAGTTAAAGGAGCATTAGAGATCTCATGATCTAGGGCCGAGTAGCTGGATGTTAATAGCTTGCTTCTTTTGTTCATGGGCTCGTGTTTTTGTTATTTTCTTTCAATGTGATTTTCTTTTCAGTATTTTTAGTTGCATTTTGTTTTTTCAGTTGTACTTTTGTTGCTTCTCTTATATTTTGTCTCTTTTGTTGTATTTTAACTTCATTATATACTTTGATGAGATATTTATATATATGGAGCATACCTTCATTTTCTATTTAACATTTCATTGTGTTGCAATCAATGATTTAATTTCAATGTGCACTTTAACATATCGTCAATTTAAGGGTAAGGGAGGGATATATGTTATCACACTTATATTTATTTTCCCCAAAAGATTATCACCTTATCATTTTTTTCATGATTACATATAACTTATGGATTTTTTTTAATTTTGATGCATATCATTAAAAAATTTTCCTTTTGATATTGATTATTTTTATTATGTAAGACGTTATATTATTAATTAATCATGTTACTTAACAAATGAAATTTAATTGCTTTATGTTTTGGATAATGAATACCTAATGAGCATTATAATTTTCTATGTATAATATGCATATTCCAAAGTAATTTATGACTTCTTTTAAACATGTTCATCATCTTGTTTGAAGTTAAAATCAAAATTGAAAAAGAAAAAAAAATTAAAAAGTGAAAAAGTGACAAGTTGTCATTTACTTAACTAGCTTTGAACCAGTTGTTCGAAGTTAAAGAGCGGTGCTAGTAGGCAGTTGATGTGAGGTGACTCAATTGACTAATCAGGGAAGTTTATGATAAAATTTTCATCTTCGTATAAAAAGATTAAGTGACTTCTCAACAAGCCTTAAAAGTTCATATTTATATTTATGTTTGTTCTTAAAAAATAAATGGTGTCATTTTGTTTAAAATAAGATTCATTTTACTTTATTTATATTCATTTTATATATAGAAATAACTTTTGTAATTTGGGTTAAATTTTGATGAAATATGATTTCATTTTAAGTTGTTTGTTAATCACTATGCTTGATTAATCATATAAGATCTTGATGGTTTGTTAGATAATTGAATGATCAAGGAAAATTTTTCAATGATGTTATTTGATGAATTAATCATTTTTTCAATGATTATATGTTATTTTAAAACTAATAATGGATTGATTTTCTTGATGACAAGAAAATATTTAAGTGTAGGGGAGCTGATAGGAATTCATTTCATAGTGTTTTTTGCAGTATTTTGACGTGAATTCACCTTTATTTTGATGTTTAAATATTTAATTTATGTTTAGCAATGTTTAAAATGTAGATCAATCCCAATTGATGAGAAAATCTAAAAATATGAAGAATGGAGCTAAATCAAGACTTAAACGTGGGTGATGCATCCTACATTTACTATAGACTCACATTTAAGTTAGGATATGGAATTAAATGCGAGTATCCAAATGACGACATTTCAGCACTTTTCAAATGCAGTTTAAGTACTAAAATGCATTTTTTCAACTAGATTTCTAATCAAGAAATTCCAATTAGCTTTAACTTGTTGCTACTTACAAAGGGGATACAAGAGGAGCATCAAAGACCATTTTCATGCATAAAGAACTAGTTTTAGGCAGCTAAATCAATTATCTGGCTAGGATTTTCTTCTTCTTTTTCTAGGTAAGATTTTTTTTCTATTTTTATTTCAAACTTTGTATTTGGATATTTCAATTTGTTTTTAAGGATTCTAGGAGTTTGATTTAGTGATTCAAAGTTGTATTACACTTTAAAGCTCAATTTGGTTCATTTTAAACACTTGAATCACTTGTTTCTTACTCTTTAATTATATATATGCAAGAACATGTTGCTTAAGGTTGATTCTTATTGTTCTTTGATATATATGTTGTTTTAATCTAATTCTCAGCTAACGTAGGGTCATTTAATGCTTTAATTGAGTTCCTAATGCATGTTGGACAATAATCTTTGTTTATTTGAATGTTTAAAGTTTGTCTTAACATAGACATTTACGATAAAGTTTAGCAGATGATTAAGAATCTAAGAAATCTACTTTAATTTTTGGATAAATTAATAAACAACATGGTGTAAGCCAATGAATGACCAAACTTTGGTTGATCATAAGAGTTTTAATCTTGAAATAAGGTATTTTTTAGGTAAAACTTCTTGAACTTTAAACCTAATGCTTAAAATTGATGAATGACCATACTCCAATTTAAGTTAATTATAGATAAGGCACTATCTTAACCATAGGATTATCTTCATTTAGTGAAGAAACCCCATATTAGGAATTCTAGCCTTTTCATAACTCAATTGAAGTATTGAAAGCCTGAACCTTAGCTAAATATTTAATTTGGTAATTTTTAAAGCAATCTGAATTCCTTTGCATTGATTAGAAACTTTTAGGTTAATTTAGTATCTCTAAGTCTCATAATTCACAATCTTGAGTTCTCAAGATAATTATAATCTGAGTGACCTAGTACTCCCAGTATCTCAGTATTTCTTTCGTGGGTTCCACATTCAGAGTCTTACATATAATCCACTTTATTACTTGCTAATCGGTATACTTACCACAACAATTGGTCTTGAATTAATTTTGATTTACATGTTAAATGATTGATTTATTTAAGCTTAATTAGTATTTATTCTAGCTAATAATAGGAACCTACAGATTAATAAAATCTGAAAACATGTTAAGTCAAGGTTTAACAATGAATACGAATTCATTATAGAGGGATTAATTAACTATATCCTAACATCATAATTTTTGTTCATTCTAGTGAGTTATCTTAGGAATTTATTTTTAATTATTTTGTTTTATTTATTTTCTTAGTCAATCAACAAATCATTCATCTATTGAGTAGGTTAGATAATAGAGATAGGAATCCATTAATAGTTATAGTCCTCAAGAATCGACAACATGGACTCACATAGGCTTTATTACGTAATAATAGGTGCATTTACCCTATTACGTGTTATGGTATTGTTTAGTTGAGGTTTATGGTTTATTATTATTTTAAATTTAGTCAAGTATACATATTTATCACTCCCCCTATATAATAAAATACTAAACTCTCACATAATAACACTCAAATCAAGGTCTTGGTGGAAGATATAAGCAAATGTCATTAAGCAAAGTGAATATCTCCTAAAATTATGTGGACGTCTCTTTAAGCTATAGACATATATTGAATTAATTTACCACTCTCATTGAGTATATACATAATAATATCTTGAAATGTATTAACATAGTAACAGAGTAAAGCAATCTCAGTTTAAATATCAAAAGAATCTGGATGAGGCCTAAAGGCAGGAGCCTTATCATTAATGGATAATGACATGATATCACTCCAAATAGGCTCATCATCACCATCAAGATGACTAGGTGGAGGAATGGGTGATTGGTGTCACTAATGTTATAGAGTCATTGGACTATGAATAATTTAATGCCCCATGTGACATAAGATGGATTGGTCAAAGAAAGATTGTAAATCATACTCATCTTTTAAGAAAGGGACATGAAAATGTTGGAAGGAGAGTTCGAGAATAAGGGAATATATAATATATTTTTTTTCTTTTTATATTGGAAAAAATGGATCATATTATAAAAAATGAATTCCCCTAAATGAATTCCCCCCTCCACAATTATTAAAGTAGGAAAAAACCAAAGATCATCTAATCCTAAGAAGGTATAGTGACCACTCAAGGAAAGAAAGTTTTATTTTATAAAGACATGGTGGAAGGAAGGGGTTTCATTTAATTATCTAACATGATGAGATTTTTTTATAATATCCTCCTCACTAGGTAATTCAAACATAGTCTCTACTTGGATAGTCATAAAATGAGGTAAGTTGCTACATGTGGTTAAGCAATGGTAATAGGAATATTTTTTTAGAATAGAATGCATAGGATTTCATTTACTAGGTCTTAAGAAAGATAGATAGAAATTCTTTGAACTTTAGAAATAATAGGATACCCATCACTTATCTGACACTCTCTAAAATTACAAAAAAGAGTCTAACATTAGTAGGACTAATTTTAGAAGGAACTGTAAGTAGATTTTAATACCTTTAATCAATGAAGAATTGGACTAGATCATATTGCTTAAAATAAGTTAAATAAAAAAGATGAAATAAGTCAATTTTCATATAATTCATTTAAGTCACTAATTAAATGAAAATTTTGAAGAAATTTAAAAAAAATAAATGCAAGAAGGTTAAGGTCTTTACCCAAATAAAATGACCTTTATGATGTTATAAATTGGTTAAAGAAATGGAGGCTAGATGTAAAGAGGGTCTTAAAAAACCAAGTACCATCATTAAATCTTCACTAGAAGTTGAGAAATCACCAGAGAAGAGACAAATTTCACAAAAGGAGAACTAATAGTAATGATGTTAATGAAAAATGGTTTAGGGAGGAAAATGTGTTAAGATGAACGATGGTATTTAGAGGTTAAGAGCTAGTGTTACTTTTACAAGGAAATTTTGGGCATAGTTGGACTTTTCTAAAGAGAAGTAAGGGAGTGAAAATGAATCAACCGAGAGGGAAAGAAGAGACCTTAAACATAATTAACTAGTTCACTAATTTCTAACTAGTTGAGGGATTGGTTGCTTACTAACTAATTAATTGATGTTATACATTATTGACCACTATACTAAAAACATATAACTTTATAGATACATACAAAAACATAAAATTAACTCCTAAAACTTACTAGTCACCAAAAAATTCCCCTAAAATAATTTAGACTAAATTATTCATCAATTAAAAACGTTCAAACCACTCAAGTCATCAATTATTACTTAATTTAATCATTCAAAACATCAAGTATCAATTAATTTCATCTATCAAAATATAGTATCAGTAAAACAACCATGTAACTCCCTTTTGTATGTCACCAACTGTCATTGATTTCTTCCTTAACTTGGTTCAACAATATGTCCTAATGATTATTCCTTTTGGTGTTAATGTCCATTAAATAGATATTTATCAAAATTTTGGTACCTACAATAACTTCGATCCTTGACTATTAGTTACGTTCTTACTATTCCAACTCTTGGTTATAGCAAAACCATTTTACATGTTTATAATATCTATAATAGTTGTAGAACAAGGTGTATGATTCCTATATGTATGTCTATATTCTAAGTCTTAATTCATCATAGGTCTTTATGGAATGGTTTAGCCTAGATGGATAAAATTGTGTCCTAGCATAATACCCACCTTTGTGATGCTTCCCTAGGTGCTTTTTCATTCCTCCTATAAACTTTATGTTTTTATTTATGCGAATATATCATATCATCTTTTCTAACACTTGAATTCACTAAATAAGAATGTGTATAAAATTTGTGTCTATTTCTTCCTTAATGAATTTCCCTTCCGAGTCTTCATTTTGTTCCATAAATAAATGCATGATATGTTTTTTTTAAGTTGGGATCTAAAGGATGATGCATTATTTTCATAAGATGGCTTGGGTAAGTATTCATCTTCTTGATTATTTTGCCTAATAAAAATAATCTTACTAGTGGATGGTACATTCTCATGAGTATATCTAAGACCACATCTATCATTCGATGCCTTTTGGGTACTTAGTATGCATTCTAATTTTTCATTTCCTCTAGTGAATTTAGATAATGAATTATTAAAACTTTCTACTTCCTTTCTTGAGGAGTCATTTTCATTTCTTAATTTTTACACACCATAATTTTCCTTATTCTTTGATTTTGTAATGCTATGTAATTCATTTTTCGATTTTTCATTCTTAGATTTACAAGCATTTCAAAGTTTTAACATTTCCTTATACTTAAAGGATTTTTTTTTTCTTCTTTACCATCATAACTTGTAAGCATTTAACTAATTCTCTATACGTTAACTCTTTAACACGATCATCATCTTAATTAGAATTTGAAAGGTTCATCATCATTTTTATAAGAATTTAAATAGAAGCATTCCCATCATTTCCCACAAAATACGTTTAAGAAAATTCTTCTTTAAAAGGCTCATCATCTACTTCTTAAACACTATTCTTCATAGATACCTTCTAATGTATACTACATCTAATTAGTCGAACTACACAATCAAACTTTATTGAACATGCTTCTATCTAATGCATAACCAAAATATGTATAGCATTTCTTTTTAAGGACATGAGTTCCATATCATTGGCATTCCATTCTTCTTCTTCATTTGGAACTTTTTTAACCATTTATTATTTTTTTAGGGACTTTTGAAACTATGTGCTATAAATCTACATTTTGCTCGATTAGCAGGACTTCATTCTAATTTGTCAACTTAAACAATCATTTCCATGTAAATAGGGGGCTTATCTATGTTTTCACTAAGAAATTTCATATTATGATCTTTACTCACTACTTCATTAAAAATAAAATTATTTGAGAATTAGACTCTAATAGAACTTATTGATCATTAAATAGTACCTAAAAGGGAGGTGAATTACGTGACCAAAAATTTCTAAATTTTAGTTCTAATAAAAATATTTATTTTTGTCAAAATGTGGACTTGTAAAAAATTACACAAAAAATATACAATATTATATATTAAAATGAAATAAAATTGAAAATTAAAAAGATAGAGGCAGACTTAAATTAATTTATAGTAATTCTATCTACAATCCACACCTACGTCTAATCTTCAACTGCTTGTTAGAAATTTATACTACCATATACATACAATCTTTAACTCCTTATTAGAAATTTATACTATCACAATCACCACTTGATAACAAATTCTTTTTTTCATTAAGTTCTAGAATAACCCTCACAATGTGTATATCTCACAATCAATGTCTCCAAAAGTACACTTCAAAAAATAGTCATTTAAATTCTTTAAAGGAGCTCTCATCACACTAAAATATATGCACTATAAAACACACCAAAATCATCACTAAACTTCATAAAAGAACACTTAAAAATATTTAATTCGCTTGCTTCTATATTTTTACAAATTTGGATGCATAATACATGCCCCAAAAAAATCTATTTATAAGTCAAATTTGACTTCTTAGCTATTTATAGTCATTGGAACTTATTAAAAATCAATTAATATATTTTTTACTATTGAAATTGTTAGAGTCAGCTGTCTCGAACCACTAGTTGATCAGTCTAAATGCAATAGTGTACTAGTTTATACCAAAATTATATACTAACTAACTAGTCTCACTAACTAGTTGACCTAGTCAACCAGTTTTGTGCTAGATTTTGACAAAATTTAATATACTTTAACACATTTGAATAACTTTATTAAATTTCTACATTTTCAAAAACTTATTTAATATACACATACTTGCACACACACACACATCAAAACACTCTCTTAACAAATTTTTATATATATTAAGAGGATTATTTAAAACTTTTCCCATATAATTCCTCTTGATTATACAACCTATATGGTTAAATACTATGTATTTGTTAAATATGTATGCTTTGAGCCCTTTAAACACAATAAAAAGACCAAGATAAGATTACATCAAAAATTCTAACTTAAGCTTTTGGTCTTTATTCTTCATAGACTCCATTTAAGTTCCAAGGCTCCAAATTAAAAACATCAAATGTAATAAAACATATTAGTAGTAAAATTGTTTTATTATCACTAGAAATAGTGAAATCTCCTTTTATTTAACACTCATTTTGAAAATTCTTGTGCTTCTTGACTAGTACTGGGAATATCGAAAGATTTACGAGGTTGAATTAAAGCAAGGGGTTGATGAATGGCTGGAATTTCAGTGATTTAGTTGTTTCTTGTAATATATTATTTTTCTTTTCTACAACACCATTTTGTTAGAGGTTGTAGGTATAGAAAAATTAGGAAAATTGCCATTTTCCTCACAAAAAATTTAGACAAAACATATTTAAATTCCCTACTATACTTATATGAAATTGGCTTCTAATAACTTGTCTACCTTCTCTTTAATATAAAATTACCTCTCTAAGGAAAATGTTTACTTCTCTTTCTTGATAAGTCTAAAATTTAGGTTAACATTTGCCTTATAGACCATAACCTCAAGATCAATTTCCCTTATATCCACAATTCATGTTCTTCGCTTCCATAAGTGCATGATTAACACTTACTCATATCCTTACTGTCTCTATGACTTATAAATCTTCTATATGCAAGTTTCACCACCTCTCGTACTAGCTCCCATTTTTCTCCTTCTCTAATTATCACGAATCAATATTATAGACATTCTTACTAATAATTGACAGTAAGATAGAGTAATCTTGATTGAACATAAAAGGGTTTTCTTATGATGACATTATAGGTTAATGGTTTTTCCATAACATGGAATTCCACATATCTAGAAATATGTCTAGGTTGCTTTTGTAACTTCATCAAAAAGGTTATCTTTCCTTTTAGGTTAGTATAAACCCACACAAAGGTACAAATGCATGCCTTACCTGAGTGAACAATGAAAATGTCATGAAGTATTTTTGAACCAAGGTGGTTCTAATCATGTGTTTTGATGATGACAAAACATTATTATTACTAATGTTTAAGCCTTTCATATTTATAAGATAGGTTGGTGTGTAAAGTGTAAGAACATCTATGTGGAACCTAAGGTTGAAGAGTAAGGTAGAAGAACTCAAGCATTACATGATCAAGAGCTTGAAGATCAAAGATCAAATGATAAAGTTCAAGTGATGATCAAGCTTGAAGATCAAGAGAAGTTT
>JAOXYD010051671.1:0-27004 GCA_028565735.1 Pinacopodium congolense
CGAGATTAACATAACACCTGGGAGAGGGTGAGGGTACCCATCAGCATACTTGGGGTCGTCCATGCTCTCAAGACGAAGCCAAAATGAAAGAACTGATTGATTTAATGGCAAGGTCCACTTAAGACATATTACATATGAGACTGGCAAGCTGAGGGAATATATTATGTGGAAGGGAAGAGAAAACGCCAGCGACGGGCTAATTTGTAAGACTAAAGTACGAGCTTTGTTCTTCGGAAAGAGTTAGAATATTGTCTTTTCAAGACAGTCATCGTGTCATGCTTTGGAAAGCAGCTAAATGAAAGTGATTATGGAGACCGAATCATAAGTAGCACAAAACGATAGCTAGTACTTTAAGCCATGTTTACTTTGGCTTTTATTTTTTGTTTTAATTTTTTATTTTTTTAAACATAAAAATTGATAAAGAAAACACATTAATATAGTACAAAAATCGTTAAAGAAAACACAATTACTAATACAAAAATACAACAATCACAACACAAAACCACATCTACAACCCAACTAAATGTAGTCTATGAAGCTTTCCTTAAGGACGGCCTTTAAGAACTGCTTAGATTCCTAACGTTCATGTCCATATCTATCACGAAGCATATTCTATATCAAAATGAGTTCTAAATGTTTCTTTCACAGGCTTAGAAGGTTCTGCGGAGCCACAAGCTTCACTGAATATATTCCCTAGACAGGGTCCTGCATTTTTCCCTTTATTTACTTCTTTAAAGAATATAATGAAAAGGCTAGGGGAAGTTTGACATTAGAATTTTTTTTATTAACAAAATTTTAAAAAAACTCTAAAAAATGTATCCACTTACATATAAAGAAAAACTTATACTTACACAAATAATGGAAGAAGAAGATTCTTATAATAAAACTCTTATTCTTTACTCATTTGTATACTCAGCACAAACGTTACATCTTCTTAGCCTTCAACTACATATCTCATTAGTTGCTCAGTATAGACTTCTTTCTCTAAATATCCATTGAGGAGAGTAGACATGACATCCAATTGATGAATCTTCCAATAATTTTGAGCAGAAACACATATTATTAAACGATTTTTTTCCAAACGAGCAATAGGAGCAAATACCTTTTCATAGTCAATGCCTTACTTTTATTTATATCTTTTAATAATAAGCCTTACTTTGTATCCCTCCATTTTACCTTTAACAATCTTCTTGATTTTGTACACCCATTTGACTCTAATCGTTTAATGACCTTTCAGAAGAGAGATAAGTTCTCATGTGTCATTCCTGCTGATATCATGAATTTCTTCATTCATTGCATAAATCTACTTTTTATTCTTACTAGCATATTCAAAATTTTAAAACTCAATATCTATAAGTAAACTAAATAAGTTAGGATTATCATAAAATTCATCAAATCTTCAATATACTTGAGGTCCCACAAGTATTGGCGAAGGTGTGAATGATGATACTTGAGATGATGGAATTGGTAAGCTTGGTGGAGATACTTCATTTTTGACTTCTTGAATAAACCTCCTTTTCTTCTTTATCTTCAAAATATGAAAATAAATCCTAAGATCCTTCTCAATTTATGAGTTCCAATCCCCAAATAAATTTTCATCAAATTCAACATCTCTACTAATAATAATCTTTTCTTTACTTGAATTAAACAATTTATAACCTTTTAAGTTTTCATCATATTTAATGAAAATAAATTTCTTATTTCGATCTTCAAGTTTAAACATTTCTTACTCTAGAACATGCACATATGCAATAGATCCAAAAATTCTTAAGTGAAGTATATAAGGTTTTATTCTCCTCTATATTTCTTATAGAGTGACATCTTTCAAGTTCTTTGTAAGATTATGATTTGAGAGACAAATTGCACATGCAACTACTTCAGCCCAAAACTCTTGCCTTTTAACATTGTTCTCACTATATTTAGGATTGATCGACTTTTTCTTTTTGCTACTCCACTTTATTACGAAGACCTGAGTACTGTAAGAGGATAACGAATTCCATACATCTTATAAAAGTTCTTAAACTCATTAGAAGTAAATTTCCTACCTCTATCAACTTTTAATCCTTTAATTCAAAATCACTTTCTTCTTCAACTAAAGCTTTAAACCTTTTAAATTTGTCAAACGCATTAAGCTTATATTTCAAAATTTTCACCCAAGTCTTTTTACTATAATCATCAATGAAGAGAATAAAGTAAGTGTTTTTATCAAAATATGGAGAATTTATAAGATCACAAACATCTACATAAATAAGTTAAAGTGATTTGGTAGCTCTCGATTTTGATTGAATTAGAAAGGATATTTTTGAATGTTTTTTGAGTAAATATGTATCACATAGTTAGTCAGGATGGCCTATAGTTGAAATTCCTCTTACCATCTTCTTCTCTCCCAAAACTTTGAGTATATTAAAATTCAAATGTTTATACCTCATATGCCATATTCATGAAGGATCACTAAGACTAGTCATCAAACATATAGCATCTACAGTCTGCAAGTTCAATAAAAGCATCTTGTTATTAGTCATAATCACCTTGGCAAGGAGGTTAGTATCACAATCTCTAAGCCAAGGAGTATGACCCTCCATATAAATTTTACAACCATCCTCTAAAAGTTAAGGAATACTTAAAATATTGTTCTTTAGTTTTAGAGTAAAATAGACATTAGAGAGAAGTTTATGACCACCTTCTTATGTCTTTAACAAAATAGTAAATTTTCCTTTAATCTCCATTATTATATTATCTCCAAAACATACAATTCTTGTTATTTTAGTAACCAATTCAAAAAATTTACTTTTATCACCTATCATATGATTACTAGTCATATTATCAAGATACCATGTATTCATTTTACTTTTTTATTCATCTTTTATTGCAAGTAGTAAAGTTTATTCCATTGCATCTTTATTGACTTCTACAAATTTCTCTTCATCTACATTTTAAAAAAAAAACACTTCCAAAAATAATGACCATGCTTACTACATGAATAACATTCAATTTGGGCTTTGTCTCTTTTCCGTGTGTCAAAATTACCTCTTTCTCTTCCTTGAAAATTTTTAGTTCAATTATCATGAGAAGATTTTTGTTATCCTTTTCCTCTCCTTTGGCTCCATATATGTCTATGAACTCGTCCATGACCACGTCTACTTTTACTTCGCTCCATATGATTATTTTTGGACTTTATGGGTAATTTTGCATGTAAGGATCGTTTTACTGATATTTCCTTTTTATCACGATTCATCATTTTTTTCATGAGTTAACAAAAATCAACTTAACTCATCTATGGATATTAATCATATCTTTGGACTTTTCAATAGCCACCACTATATAATTAAACTTTTAATTGAGAGAGCGTAGGAATTTTTCTACAACTTAAATATATTGCATGATTTTACTAAAACTCTTACATTTAGGGCCCGTTTGGTATTACTGTGAGTTGTGGTTTTTAGTTGTAGTTTTGATATATTTGTATTGATTTTTGTATTTTGTCCTCGATTTCTGTGTTGTATTAGTGTGTTGTCTTTATATCGATTTTTGTGTTAAAAACCAAAATTAAAAACCATAGCCATACCAAACAGGCCCTTAATTCACTACTCCTATAATTATTGTGAAATATTCTAAATGGATTCTCCATCTTTTATTGAAAGTGTCTCAAATGCAGCCCTAAGAGTTTAAAGTCATACCTTATTTACTTTGTCAACTCCCATCACCAAATTTTGGAGAGTTTCCCATGCCTTCTTTGATGTGGTTTCATTAGCTATTTTCTCAAACATTTCTTTATCCAATCCTTGATGAATGATAATAAGTGCACATTGATCTCTCTTCCTTTGCTTATCTAATGCATCCTTTTTGGCTTAAGTCAAAATTGCCTCATCTTAAGGCTCCATATAAACTGTGTTAACTATCTCCCATACATCTTGTGAACCAAGAATAACCTTTATCTTAAGTGCCTAATTCTCATAATTGAGTTCGGTGAGTTATGCGCAATGGAAAGACAAAGAGACTCCTTTTGTTATCATGGTATCATGTTAAAATAAATCATAAATAACCTTAATTGTTTAAGTTTTATCCATTCAAATATTCCATTAAAATTGCTGAAAAATTCTAAGATTCATGTTTATTTTTAACATTATTTTCTCATGATTTTTCAACACATGTTTTTTCTTCTAGATAAAATATCTTGAAATGAGGAAGGTAATAGATTAAACAAGAAAATAACTATCATGAAAATTCTATTGAAGACATCTTAGCTTTGTGATTAAATGAATGACATCTTTTTTTACAATCATTAAGCTTTATTAATTTTAGATTGACATAAAATAATCTATTATGTAATTATAAAATCATAAAAAATTTCCTTTATTGTCAATTATATACTTTGCTATATTAAATTATTTTAAAAGTGTTTTCTTATATTAGAAAATTTGGTCTAGAATAAGAAACATATTACATGTATTATATAATTGTATGTTGTAATACTGAATGAATATAAGAGTTAAGTTCTCTCTCCCATCGTTGTCTTCAATATTTCAACATGGTATCAGAGCCTAACCCAAACCTTATTCATAAACCCTAGCCTTCCAAACCAAATTCTTCGTGCATTGTTGGTCTTAAAACAAGGGATCAACAATGAACAACAAAAATATTGCCATTATGGATGTAAATCAAATTCCAAACCCCATTAAATTACCCAACTTCAACAACTTATCATTTGGGTTCAAATTAAATGATATAAACTTCAAATTTTAGTCACAAATGATCGAATTTCATGCCACATAACTGAATAAATTAAGATATTTGATTGAACATATTCCATGAGTAGATGAAGGAGATTTAAATTACACAAAGTGGTGTATCGAAGATGCCATTGTGCGAGGTTATTTGTTAAAAATCATAGAACCACATCTCTTTGGTTAATTATTGATCTTTTAACATCTAAAGAAATATAGGATAATGTCACTCAAATGTTTATAATGGAGCTGATGAATCTCAATTTTATGAGCTGCATTTCTAGGCCATAAAGAAATGGAAAAATCGATGTTTAGTTAATTTATGCTATACAAAACTCAACAATATCTGGAAAAAAATTGATAAGCAATGCTCAATTAAGATGGTATGTGCCAAAGATCTTCAAAATAAGAAGAAATAAAAAAAAGATCGGTATTTGATTTTCTTATATGACTGGATGAAGCGTTTTATTTTGTTTAAAGTGATTTTCTTCATATGAAATCTAATTCAAGTATTGAAGAATGATTCAATATTATTTGACAAAAGGCTCAACGTCAAGTTACCATACTTGTTAACAAAGATACAAGCAAAGTTCCTTCCATGATAACGATCTTTAAAACTACGACATTATCTAAATCTTGTAAGACTTGAATTATTGAAGATGTAGAAAAAGATAAGTTATATTACATCTATTGTAATGGAACTCGTCACACTAAGGATACTTACATTGAGATTCATGGTTATCTTGATTGGTTTCTGGAAAGAAGAAAGCAAAATAAAGCATGAAATAATAAGCATCTAGAAGAATCCAAGGCAATTAGTACAACGAAAAATGTTCTTGACGTACTAGCAGCAATAACCTATGAAACAATCAATTTAAATAAGGTGAACTACTTTCCTTAATCAGCTGCATATTGTTTAATGATTCTCCTATAATTTCAACTAAAATTGGTACACTTTTTTTTGCATCTGCGATATATGATCCTTGGATCATTGACTCGAGGGCCACATATCACATGACTCATAATAAAACTCTCTTTCAATACATGACTACACCTTTTAAGAGTCGTGTGTTATAACAGTTAATGAAAACTCTTCTAGTACTAGGATTTGGAACTGTAACAGTCACTTCTACTTTATCACTCCAAAATTGTTTACTTGTTCCAAGTCATTCGAACTAATTCCTATCAGTCAGTTAAATTTCCAAGCCATTAGATTATATTGTTTAATGTTTCTAACTTTTGCTTGCTTTAAGATATCCAGACTCACGTGATTGTTAGGCATGGTACTAAAAGGAGAGGGCTATACTATATGAATGATATTGCAATTGGCCATGTTAATAAAGTTCAGAGTCACAATGACAGAAATTTTAAGAAAATATGGTTGTGGCATCATTGATTAGGTCTTGTCTCTTTTTTCTACATGAAAAAATTGTTTTCTTTCTTATTTAGCATTATTTCATAAATTTCTTTAAAATGTGATGTGATTATTTTGGTTAAAAGTCATCTTACTTCCTATCCTTTTAGTTTTAATCAAAGATCATACTTTTTTAATTGGTTCATTTGGATGTTTAGGGATCTACTCTAGTTATTACTCAATCTAGGATTCAATGATTTATTATTTTTGTTAATGATTATACAAGAATGACTTGATTATACCTTATGCATCTTAAGAGTGACGTGAGACACATACTCCTAATATTTTATCAAATGGTTCGTACTCAACATTCTCTTCATATTAAGATTATTTGCTCAGATAATGGTAGAGAATACCTTAACAGTGAACTTTCAATTTTTTTCCAAGAGAATGGCATCATCCATAAGACAAAGTGCCCATAGAAACCCCCAATAAAATGGAGAAGCAAAACACAAAAATAGTCATATACTCGAAACTACGAGAACACTTCTAATTAGAGCCAATGTCCCTCACGATTATTAGTCAGATGCTGTCACTTATGATATTTACTTAATGGACATAATTTCGTCTCAAATCTCTCCTTCTTCACTCTTCTGTAAGTATTTACACAACATATCTAGATTCCATCCATTTTATATATTGATCTGTGGGTATTTAGATGTGCTAGTTATATTTATCTAACCAAGGATCAACAGACCAAACTAGATCTGTATGCAATGCATTGTGTGTTTCTTGGCTTTCATCATCATCAAAAGGAATATAAATGTTATTATCCTAGAACTTGTCATATGTATGTTAACATAAATGTCTCCTTCTCTAAAACAACATATTTTTTCAGTTCAAATCAATCCACCTTTAGACCTTAGGGGGAGCTAAATGATGATGCCTACATCTGGATTAATCTTCTACCACTTACCAGATTATAAGATATGGGGGAGATGATATTACTACCAATAAAAATTCTAGCAAACTACAACATAGTATAAATGACGCAACAAAAATAGTAGCCTCATCCTCTCCTCATGTATATGTAATTGATTAAATGGATATCCTTAAGGTAAGTACCCTTGAAGGAATTGTTCCTTCATTATTACCTACTTCATCTTATTTTTTACCTCCCAGAAAAATCTTGGTAAACCACCTGATAGGTATTCTCCTAATAGAAAAGTGTGATATGAAATTTCACAGTATGTCTTTATTGGTTGAATGTCTCTACGATTTCAAATATTTGTAAAAGAGATATAGAATGTACGAATACTTGCAAAGGTTGAGAAAGCTCTAAAAGATCCTAAATGAATAGAGGCAATGTAATCTAAAATGGAGGCACTACAAAAGAATAGCACATGGAATGTTATGTCACTTCCACTTGGGAAAAAACCAGTGAGTTGTAAATAGATATTCACCTTTAAATATAAAATGGATGGGACAATTGATTAGTATAAGGTGAGATTAAAGGTGAAAGGATATACAAAATTATATGGTATTTATTATTAAGAAATTTTCACTCTTGTAGCTAAAATGAACACTATCAGAGTCTTGTTATCTTTGAAAAAAAACTTTAACTGGCTTTTGAAGCAATTCAATGTTAAAATTGTGTTTGTCCATGAAAATTTAAAGGAGGAAGTACATATGTCAATACCACCCGAGTTTTAAACTCTACAAATTAAGGAAAAGAAATGTATGTTACAAAAAGCATTGTATGGTCTGGCCATAATGAGGACATTAAGATACCTTAAGGAAACTCCAGGAAAATGATTAACCTTTAAGAGGAATGGATATATGAAAATAAAATGATTTACTAACACAAATGAGGCAAGAAATATTATTAATTTAAGATCTTATTCAGACTACTTTACATTTATTACAAGGAATTTAGTCATATGATGTAGCAAAAAAAAATGTAACAGCCAAATCCTCAGCATAAGCAGAATATAGAGGTATGATTCATGAGATATATGAACTTTTATGGCTTAGGATATAACTTACTAAAATTGTTTTCAAGCTATAGGAACCCATGTTCCTATATTGCGATAATTAGGCAGTACGAAAAATAGCTAATAATCCTATACAACATGATTGAACTAAATATATTGAAGTGAATCGACAGTTCATCAAAGAGAACTTAAATTTGAAGTTGATAAATATTACTTTCATTCAATCAAATGAGCAATCGGTAAATATTATCACTCACGCTATTTCGCGAAAGTCTTGATTAAGTCTATAAACAAGTCAGGCTTAGAAGATATTTTCATGCCAGCTTGAGAAGGAGTGTTAATAATGATTAAATGTCATTAATTCTAGATTGATAGAAAGTATTCTATTTCGTAATTATACGATCGTTAGAATTCTCCTTTATTATCAATTAAATATTTTCCTGTATTGAATGATTTGCAAAGCGTTTTCCTATATTAGAAAAAATTTTCTATAATAAGATACACATTACATATACTATATAATTGTACATGGTGTTACAAAATGAATACAAGAGTTAAGTTCTCTCTCTCATCTCTTCAACATTTCAATATTCTCATTGCTCATTTCAAAGAATAATAGAACTCTTATTCTTTACTCATTTGTATAAAATGAAAAGTTACATAGTTATTTATAGTGTCAATTAGAGAATTTTAAAACTTAAAAGCTACTTAATCAAGAATACAAAGAGGGAAAATCTTTTAACGACATACATAAATTTTTATAATAGTAAAAATTGACCAATCTATTTTTATTCCACTATAACTCTCTCTAAGTAATTTCAAATGACACAAAATTTGATTTATCTGAATTTAAATATATGAAGCTTTAAAATGAATAATAAATCACCTTAATTGGTTGAATTTTAACCATTCAACTACTTCATTAAAGTTGCTGTAGAATTCTAAGAGTCGTGTTTATTTCTAACACCCCCTTTAAACTTGACTTTTGTATAAATCCAAGTATCATCCTTAATTTTTGAAAAACGTCATATTAGAGAGGCTTCATAAAAATGTTAGCAACTTGATCAAAAGACTTTATAAGCTCCAATTTAATCTCCTTATTAATAATACATTGTCAAATAAAATGAAACCGTGTGTCGATATGCTTGCACTTATTATGTAACACTAGATTCTTTGCCAAAACTTGAGCGGATTTATTATTAATCATAATATTTGTTACTTCAATTTGCTCTGAAGGAAGTTCCTTCAATAATCTTCTCAACCAAATATTTTGATAAGTACAAGAAGTAATTGCAACATACTTCGATTTACACGTAGAAAGTATAACTATATTTTGTTTCTTTAAACACCAAGAGACATTATGTCCTAAAAAAAAAATCCACTTGTACTTTTTCTATCATCAAGATCTTCGGAAAAATCCCTATCACAAAATCCCATTAAACTAAATTTTTGAAAAGATGAATAAAATATTTCATAATCAATTAAACCTTTAAGATACTGAAGAATTCTCTTGACTGTCTTTAGGTGAACTTAAGAAGTTGTCTCCACAAATTGACTAACAACTCTAATTGCAAATAATTTATCCGGTCATGTACAAGTTAAATATCTCAAACTTCCTACAAAATTTTGAACAAAGTTGGATCTATACCCTCTTGCCCATCAAACTTAGTTAGCTTAATTTCACATTCCATTAATTGGTTTATTGTCTAACATCTTAAATTTTCCAATTAGCTCCTTTGTATAGCCTTTTTGAGTGATAAAAATCCCATTCTCTATTTGCTTCACTTCAATTCTCAAGTAGTAATACACCAACCCCATGTCACTCATCTCAAACCCTTGGATCATGGAATCTTTGAACTCTTCAAACATATTTAGATTCTTACCTGTGAAGATCGAGTCATCCATATAAATATAAACAAATAACAAATCATCTTTATCCTTTTTAACATAAAGAGCATACTTATGTAAGCATCTAATAAAGTCATTCTCCTGAAAATAATTGTTGATTCAACTTTTTCAAGCTCTTGGTACTTGATTAAGTCTATACAACACCTTCTTTAACTTCGAAACTTAATCTTCTTGGTGTTCAACTACATAGTCCATCAATTGCTTAATATAGACTTCTTCCTCTAAATACCCATTGAAGAAAGCAGACTTGATTGATGAATCTTCTAATGATTTTGAACAGGAACACACATTATTAAAAGAATTTTTTCTAATTGAGCAATAGGAGCAAATACCTTTTCATAGTCAATACCTTACTTTTGTTTATATCCTTTAATAATAAGCCTTACTTTGTATCCCTCCATTTCACCTTTAACATTCTTCTTGATTTTGTACACCCATTTGACTATAATCATTTAATGGCCTTTCAGAAGAGAGGTAAGTTCTCATGTGTCATTCGTTTTGATATGTTGAATTTCTTCATTCATTGCATATATCTACTTTTTATTCTTACTAGCATCTTAAAAATTTAAAAACTCAATATCTACAAATAAACAAAATAAGTTAGGATTATCATAAAATTCATTAAATCTTCGATATCCTTGAGGTCCCACAAGTATTGGTGAAGGTGTGAATGATGATGCTTGAGATGATGGGATTGGTGAGCTTGGTGGAAAGGCTTCATTTTTGACTTCTTGAACAACCTCCTTTTCTTCTTCATCTTTAAAATATGAAAAGAAATTATAAGGTCCCTCAATTTGTGAGTTCTAATCCCAAGATAACTTTTCAAATTCAACATCTCTACTAATAATAATTTTTGTTTACTTGGATTAAAAAATTTATGACCTTTTAAGTTTTCATCATATATAATGAAAATAAATTTCTTATTTCGATCGTCAAGTTTAGACCTTTCTTACTTCGAAATATGCACATATGTAATAGATCTAAATACTCCTAGGTGAAATATAGAAAGTTTTATTCGGCTCTATATTTCTTATAGAGTGAAATCTTTCAAGTTCATTGTAGGACTATGATTTGAGAGACAAAATGTACGTGCAACTGTTTCAGTCCAAAACTCCCTAGGCATCATCTTGCTTTTCAACATTGTTCTCACTATCTTTAGGATTGTTTGACTTTTTCTTTCTGCTATTCCATTTTATTGCGAAGACCTGAGCGTTGTAAGCAGGTAACGAATTCCATGTAACTCATAAAATTTCTTATACTTATTAGAAATAAATTTCCTACCTCTATCAATATAATCCTTTAATCTCAAAATCACTTTCTTCTTCAACTAAAGATTTAAACCTTTTAAATTCATCAAATGCTTTAAGCTTGTATTTCAAAATTTTCACCTAAGTCTTTATACTATAATCATCAATAAAGAGAATAAAGTAAGACTTTTTATCAAAATATGGAAAATTTATAAGATCACAAACATCTGCATAAACAAGTTGAAGTGGTTTAGTAGCTCTCGAGTTTGATTGATATAGAAAGGTTATTTTCAAATGCTTTTTGAGTAAGTATGTCTCACATAGCTAGTCAGGATGGTCTATAATTGAAATTACTCTTACCATCTTCTTCTCTCCTAAAACTTTAAGTGTATTAAAATTCAAATGTTTATATCTCATATGCCATATCCATAAAGGATCACTAAGACTAGTCATCAAACACATAAAATCTACAATCTCCAAGTTCAATAAAAGAATCATATTATTAGCCATAATCACCTTGACAAAGAGGTTAGTATCACGATCTCTAAGCTAAAGAGTATGACCCTCCATATAAATTTTACAACCATCCTCCAAAAGTTAAGCAATACTTAAAATACTATTCTTTAGTTTTAGAGTAAAATAGACACTAAAGAGAAGTTTATGACTACCTACTTATGTCTTTAACAGAATAGTACTTTTTCCTTCGATCTACGTTATTGTATTATCACTAAAACGTATAATTCTTGTTATTTTATTATCCAATTCAATAAATTTACTTTATCTCTTGTCATATGATTATTAGCTGTATTATCAAGATACCATGTATTCCTTTTACTTTTTTATTCATCTTTTATTGTAAGTAATAAAGTTTCCTCTGTTGCAACTTTATTGGTTCTACAAATTTTTCTTCATCTACATTTTTGAAGAAAACATTTCCAAAAATTACCTCTTTCTCTTCCTCTACCTCTTCTCCGAAAATTTTGAGTTCAATTATCATGAGAAGATTTTTGTTATCCTTTTCCTCTCCCTTGGCTCCATGTATGTCTATGAACTCATCCATGACCACGCCCACTTTTACTTTACTCTATGTGATTATTTTTTAACTTTAGGGGTAATTTTGCATGTAAGGATTGTTCTACTGATACCTTCTTTTTATCACGATTCATCATTTTTTCATGAACTAATAAAGATCCACTTAACTCATATGTGGATATTAATCACATCTTTTTCAATAGCCACCATTACATAATTAAACTTTAAGTGAGAGAGCATAGGAATTTTTTTTACAACTTAAATATAATGCATGATCTTACCAAGCCTCTTTATTTGATTCACTACTCCTAGAATTCTTGTGAAATACTTTGAATGGATTCTCCATCTTTTGTTAAAAGTGTCTCAAATCCAGCCCTTAGGGTTTGAAGTCATACCTTATTTACTTTTTCAACTCCCATTACCGAATTTTGGAGAGTTTCCCATGCCTTTTTTGATGTGGTTTCATTAGCTATTTTCTCAAATATTTCTTCATCCAGTCCTTGATAAATAATAGTAAGTGCACTTTGATCTTTCTTGCTTTACTTATCTAATGCATCATATTCTGTAATTATACAATCATTAAAATTTTCCTTTATTGCCAATTATATACTTTCCTAAATTGAATTATTTTTAAAGTATTTTCTTATATTAGAAAATTTGTTCAGAATAAGATACATACTACCTGTATTATATAATTTTATGTTGTAACACGGAATGAATATAAGAGTTAAGTTCTCTCTCTCATCTTTGTCTTTAATATTTGAACATGGTATCAGAGCCTAACCCAAACCTTGTTCATAAACCCTAGCCTTCCAAACTAAAATTCTTCATGTATTGTTGATTTTGAAACAAGGGATCAACAATGAACAACAAAAATACTGTCATTATGGCTGTGAATCAAATTCCAAACCCTATTAAATTACCTAACTTCAACAACTTATCATTTGGGTTCAAATTAAATGATATAAACTTTAAAATTTGGTCACAAATGATTGAAATTCATGGCATAGAACTGAATAAATTAAGATATTTGAATGAATATATTCTATGAGTAGATGAAGGAGATTTAAATTACACAAAGTGGTTTATCAAAGATGCTATTGTGCGAGGTTAGTTGTTAAAAATCATGGAACCACATCTCTTTGGTTAATTATTGATCTTTTAATAACTAAAGAAATCTAGGATAGTGTCACTCAAATGATCTATAATTGAGCTGATGAATCTCAATTTTATGAGTTGCATTGCAAGGTCATAAGGAAATGGTAGAATGGATGTTTAGTCAATTTATACTATACAAAACTCAACAATATCTGGAAAAAAATTAATAAGCAACACTCAATTAAGATGGTATGCGCCAAAAATCTTCAAAATAAGAAGGAAGAAATTAAAAAAGATTGGTATTTGATTTTCTTATATGACTGAATGAAGCATTTGATTTTGTTTGAATTGATTTTCTTTGAATGAAATTTGTTTCAAGTATTGAAGAACGTTTCAATATTGTTTGACAAAAGGCTTACCATACTTACTAATAAAGATAAAAGCAAAGTTCCTTCCATGATCATGATCTCTAAAACTATGATGTTATCTAACTCTTGTAAGACTCGAATTGTTGAAGATGTAGAAAAAGATAATTTATATTGTAGTTATTGCAATGGAACCTGTCATACTAAGGATACTTACTTTGAGATTCACGGTTATCCTAATTGGTTTTTGGAAAGAAGAAAGCAAAATAAAGTATGAAATA
The DNA here is from genome assembly GCA_028565735.1 of Pinacopodium congolense. Classification (NCBI taxonomy): domain Eukaryota; kingdom Viridiplantae; phylum Streptophyta; class Magnoliopsida; order Malpighiales; family Erythroxylaceae; genus Pinacopodium; species Pinacopodium congolense. The sequence goes on from JAOXYD010051671.1 coordinate 14,004, forward strand.
ATAAACATACAGAAGAATCCAAGGCAGTTAGTACAAAGAAAAATGTTCTTGATGTAGCAGCAGCAGTAACTATGAAACAATCAACTTAAATAAGGTGAACCACTCTTCTTAATCAACCGCATATCGTTTAATGATTCTACTATAACTTCTAGTAAAATTGGTATAATTTTTTTCACATATGCGATCTATGATGCTTGGATCATTGACTCGAGGGCCACATATCACATGACTCATAACAAAACACTCTTTCAATACATGACTATAGCTTTTAATAGTCGTGTGTTATAACCGTTAATGAAAAACTCTTCCAGTACTAGGAGCCGGAACTGTGGCAGTCACTTCCACTCTATCACTCCAAAATTGTTTACTTATTCCTAACTCTATTAAACTAATTACTATCAATGAGTTAAATTACCAAGCCATTAGATTATAATGTTTTAATGTTTCTCACTGTTGCTTGCTTTAAGATCTTTGGACTCATGCAATTGTTGCACCTGGTACTGAGAGGAGAGGGCTATACTATATGAATGATGTCACAATTAGCCATATCAATAAAGTTCAAATTCGCAATGACAACAATTTTAAGAAAATCTAGTTATGGCATCATCGATTAGATCATGTCTCATTTTTCTACATGAAAAAAATTGTTTTCTTTCTTATTTAGCATTATTTCATAAATTTCTTTAAAATGTGATATGGCTATTTTGGTTAAAAGTCATCATATTTCCTATACTTTCAGTCTTAATAAAATATCATACTTTTTGAATTGGATCATTTGGATGTTTAGGGATCTACTCCAGGATTCAATGATTTATTACTTTTATTAATGATTATACAAGAATGACTTGATTATATCCTATGTATCTTAAGAGTGATGTAAGATGCATACTCCTAATATTTTATCAAATGGTTCATACTCAACATTCTCTTCATATTAAGGTTATTTTCTCGGATAATGGTAGACAATACCTTAATAATTAACTTTCAAAATTTTTTCCAAAAGAATGGCATCATCCATGAAACTATGTGCCCACAGACACCCCCAATAAAATGGAGAAGCAGAATACAAAAATAAGCATATACTAGAAACTACGAGAACACTTCCAATTAGAGCCAATGTCCCTTGCAGTTATTAGTCAGATGCTGTCACTTATGATATTTACTTAATGGATAGAATGTCATCTCAAATCTCCCCTTCTTTACCCCTCTGTAAGTATTTACACAGCATATCTTGATTCCATCCATTTTATATATTAATCCATAGGTATTTAGATGTGCTAGTTATATTTATCTAACTAAGGATAAATGGACCAAATTAGATCCGTATGCGATGCATTTTGTGTTTCTTAGCTTTCATCATCATCAAAAGGGATATAAATGTTATTATCCTAGAACCTGTCATATGTATGTTAACATGAATGACTCCTCCTCTAAAACAACATATTTTTTTAGTTCAAATCAATCCACCTTTAGACTTCAAGGGGAGCTAAATGATGATGCCTATAGCTGGATTAATCTTCTACCACTTACAAGATTATAAGATATAAGGGAGATGATAATACTACTAATAAAAATTCTAGTGAACTACAATATAGTATAATTGACGTAACAAAAACAGTAACCTCGTCATCTCCTCATGTATATGTCCTTGCTCAAATGGATATCCTTGAGGTAAGTACTCCTGAAGGAATTCTTCCTTCATTATTACCTACTTCATCTTATTTTTTACCTCCCAGACAAAGCTTGGCAAACCACCTAATAGGTATTCTCCTAATGGAAAAGTGTGATATGAAATTTCACAGTATGTCTCTATTGGTTAAATGTCTCTACAATTTTAAATATTTTTAAAAGAGATATAGAATGTACGAATACTTACAAAGGTCGAGAAAGCTCTAAAAGATCCTAAATGAATAGAGGCGATGGAATCTAAAATGGAGTCACTACAAAAGAATAGCACGTGAAATGTTAAAAAATGGAATCTAAAATGGAGTCACTACAAAAGAATAACACATGAAATGTTATGTCACTTCCACTCAGGAAAAAACTAGTGAGTTGTAAATAGATATTCACCCTTAAATACAAAACAGATGGGACAATTGATCGGTATAAGGTAAGATTAATGGCAAAAGGATATACAATTATATGGTATTGATTATTAAGAAACTTTCACTCCTGTAGCTAAAATGAACACTATCAGAGTCTTGTTATCTTTGATAATAAACTTTAACTAACAGCCAACCACCTGGAGAGAGCGATGTGTTGAAGCAATTTAATGTGAAAAATATGTTTGTCCATGAAAATTTAAAGGAGGAAGTACATATGTCAATACCACTCGTTTCAAACTCTACAAACTAAGGAAAAGATATGTATGTTGCAAAAAGCCTTATATGGTCTGAAATCGTCACCACAAGCATGGTGTGGAAAGCTGATAGATGCTATGAAACAAATTTTCTATTATCAAGGCAACTCATATCATACATTATTCATCGAATGTAGGAATAGTAAAGTTACATTGCTCATTATTTATATTAATGATGTGATTAGTGATGACAAAGAAGAGATGAATAAACTATAAAAATATTGGTCTTCTGAATTTCAAACGAACGATTTAGGAAGACTAAAATATTTTTTGGAAATTCAAATTGTAAGGTCTAAAAATACTATGCACTTATCACTTGTCGAAAACTGATATACTATAATGTAAACTAATAGACATACCCATTATTTTCAATTATTGTTTATCTATTTATCAAAACCAAGTGCCAAAATATAAGGAAAGATATCAATGATTGGTTGATAGATTTATTTATTTATCTCAGTGTGGTAAATCGGTTTACACATGCTCTTAATAAAGATCACCTAGCAGTCGTAGTGAGGATTTTAAGATACCTTAAGGAAACTCCAGGAAAATGATTAACCTTTAAGAGGAATGGATAACTAAAGATAAAAGGATTTACTGACACGGATTAGACAGGGAATATTATTAATTGAAGATCTCCTTCAAACTACTTTACATTTATTGCAGGGAATTTAGTCATATGATTTAGCAAAAAACATAATGTAACAGCTAAATCCTCAACATAAGCAAAATATAGAGGTATGATTCATGAGATATATGAACTTTTATGGCTTAGGGTATAACTTACTAAAATTGGTTTCAAGCCACAGGGACCCATGCTCCTATATTGCGATAATCAAGTAGAACGAAAAATATCTAATAATCCTATACAACATGATTGGACTAAATATATTGAAGTGAATCGATACTTCATCAAAGAGAAATTAAATTTGAAGTTAATAAATATTCTTTTCATTCGATCAAATGAGCAATTGGTAAATATTATCACTTACGCTGTTTTGGCAGAAGTCTTGATTAAGTCTAAAAACAAGTTAGGCTTAGAAGATGTCTTCATGCCAACTTAAGGGGGAATGTTGATAATGATTAAATGTCATTAATTCCATATTGATAGAAATTATTCTATTTCGTAATTATACAACCATTATAATTCTCCTTTATTATCAATTAAATATTTTTCCTATATTGAATGATTTGTAAAACCTTTTCCTATATTAGAAAATTTTTTCTAGAATAAGATACACATTACATGTACTATATAGTTGTATATTATGTTACAAAATGAATACAAGAGTTAAGTCCTCTCTCACATCTTTGTCTTCAACATTTCAATATTCTCATTGCTTAAATGCATTTCAGTCTATTTTCAAGGTAAGTTTTGTTTTATAATGAATGCTTTTGATGGTACTCACCAATCCCTTTAGGTTATTATTAGAAAAAATTTTGAATAATGGATAAGGTAAGAACTAAAAAATACTAGTTACAAGTTTCACTATTCTGATTCTTTATTCTTTTTACTCACTATATGTTATAAATAATATGAGAATATGAGATTTTTCACTAAATTTTAATTTTTATTTAATGCTTACAAAAAGAAGTTATATGATTATTTATAATTGAATCAAACCATAAGGATTCATATTAATTAGCTCTAACTAAAACACCAAGATGTTTTCATTAAACATCTCATAAAACATATCATTAAATTTTACTTTTATTATCACATAAATATATGGTTCTAATTAGCTATTTATTTATTTGAAGATTTGATAAAAAAACAATTAATCTTTATACTCTTCTTTCCATCTTATCCTTACTATATCACTTACATTTTCATTAGGTCACAAGAGGATCCAGACTAAATTAACTTGTCAATGTTGAATAATTTTATCATAAAATTTGTTAGATTATTTTTGGTAGTAAATTTTTATATATGCATATTTTCTTCTTCCACTTTCTCACGAACCTAGTGAAACTTTACTTGTATGTGCTTAATTATTATAAAATTTATAGTTCCTCATTAGATACAAAGCATTCAAATTGTTGAAAAACAAAAGGACGTTCTCTTGTTTGTACTTGACTTATTCCAATACCAATTTTAGTTGTATCGCTTCTTTACTTATTTATGTAGTTAATACATTTTTGTTTATGTTGTTAATGTAACTATAATAGATTGTTTCAATCAACTCAATTTGTAGTACTACCAAAAAGTGTGAACATGTAAGGATGTGTTTTTATTAAGATCATTTACATAATCAGTATCCACATATCTACCAATAATAAAATATGATCCTTTATATTATAATGCAATATTAAAAGTTCCTTTTATATATCTTAGGATTCTTTATGTAATGCTTCAATGCTCTTTATCAAGATTCACTGTATATTGACTAACTACTCCTTTTGCACGTGTGATACACCTTTAATAAGTGAATAGTTTAGGCTTGATTTAATTCAATAGGCCTATCAATTTTCTACATGTTTCCATATTTATGACCCATATAAAAGGTCTAATTATCCTAAACAGTTATGTAAATTAAGATGGAATTCAACTATGTGAGGAGGTAAAGTCCTACCCAGATTCTAGTAAGTATCTATTAGAAGGTTTAACTCTCACAAGTATAATTAAATTCAAATTATAAATTAAAAAATGATTGCTCATAGAAAGGAGATATCCTAAAGTAAGTTTTAATAACTACTTTCATAAAGTATAATTAGTGATCTTCCTGAATACTTACACCTTTTATCTTTACTAACTTGAACGTTAGAAAGTTTTTATCAAGAGTACCCTAATTTGTTAAGAATTGTATTTATAAGCTTACTCAATTAAGGTCAATCTATTTAAACCTACCACAAATTTAGTCTATATCAATATATAATTTTTTTATCTTCTACAGATCATATAAAATGTCAAACTCTTCACTATTGTTTCATATGATATACTATTTCTTCATCTTCTTATCTTTATTGTTAGAATTAATATTGAAAGACAAATTGAAATTAACAGATAGAGGGATAAATTTTTGTTTACAATTTTTCATATCAAACCAATGCTAAATCTTCTTCAGATAGATCTATGAGAAAGCCAAATCTTCCTTTTAGTTTTTGTCTCAATGAATTTGTATCTCTAAAATCTTGTTTGACAAGTTCTGACGTCTTCATATGAAATTCTCTAGCCAACTATATTTTTAATTTTTCAATATGATCTTTGTTTGACCTGCAACTAACATGTAGTCCATATAAAATAAATAATAAAATTATTATCTCCAAAACTCTTAAAATATGTACAAAGATCTACATTAAATATGTTATATCCAAAACTCATTATGAAGGCCTTAAATCTCTTATAGTAACATCTAAACACCTATTTAAGACTATATAAAGATTCATTTAACTTGCGGACTAAGTTTTCTTTTTCTTTTTCTTTGAAATATTCTATTTAAGACATAAGAAAAAGTGTTCTTTAAGATCTCCATGACAATGATTATTTTTTATTTCTAATTATTATATATATAATTCAAATATATAACATATTGCTAGGACTACTATGGTTATCATAAGTCAAATTACAATAAAAATATTTCATTAAAGTTAATTCCTTATTTTCAATGTATCTTTTCACCACAAATCTTAAACAATATCGTCCTATTTTATGACCATTATTTCATTTTATATTAAAGAGCCATTTATTACTAATCAACTACCTTTCCTATGGTGATGTGCCACAATGACTTCTTTAGGCATAATGAAATTGATTTTTTTTTTGAAGTCCTCACATCATCAACTAAGCTTAAATTTTGTTAAAGCTTAACTCTGCGTTACCTTCATAATTGTTAACCAACAAGTTTTTTTTGTTTTATAACATCTCACACATCTATTTTAAGTGTTTCACTCTCACTCTTATAATATGCACAAGTGTTTACACAAAAGAGAAGAGAGAGATATGATAAAGCCAATCTTTTGTTAACTCTCACTAAAATGTTAATAAAAGGAATTTAAGTGACTTTCCATTCAAATCACTCTATGCTACATGGAACTCCTTACTCAAAGCCCTTGTAAGGACTCCCCTAGGCCCCCCTAAAAAAAAGCTCTCAACTCTCTCAATGTTATCTCTTCACTCTTATGTTTTGAGTACAGTTATAAATATTGTTCTATACTGGCCAATACCAGTCAGAATGCATCATACTGGCCTGAAAATGGAATGGTAATACCCTCTTCCATACTGCTTACAGATACTACTGATACTGGTCGGTAATAGATCTCTAGTATCATACTGGGACCAAAATGAAAATTTGAAAAAAAATCCAAAGTTGTAAAATGTAAAATTAGAATTAAAAAAAGTCACAAATCCCCTATCGAGACCTACCTCCCTCCCTCACAATCTCACCTCTGTGTATCTCAACTTCTCACCGTCACCACTCACTATCCTCTCTCATCCGACCCCCTACAACCATCACTCACCGTCAAGAGTGTCACGATGAGCAGCGCCTCTCCTCCGTACTCGAGTCCAGTCTACATGACGCCCTCTCCAAAAGATCCAGTTAGAGCAACAAGCTCTGCAGAAAGATTCAGCTAGCACGATGTTGGAGGGAGCTCTCCACTTTCCACTCTCCAGCGCCTCTCCTCTTCAGATCCAAAAAGATCCAACGATATTTAGCTTTTAGTTATATAATTGTTTGTTAAATTTTAAATTAATTGTAATCTTTTTTTATATTATTAAATGACTTTAAATGCCCTATTAATTTTTATTTCATTCCATAAATTGTTTTCCTCTCTTTTCTATATTTTTTATAATAATAAATATTTTTAATTTTTGTTGTGTAAATTAATTAATGACTATTTTTATTTAAAATAAATTTTTATTTTTATTTTTGAACTCTAATTAATACTTAATTGGGTTATTAACATTAAATGCTCTATTAATTCATATTTATATTTATAACCTTTTCTTAATATACTATCAAATGACTTAAATGCTTCATTAATGTTTTATTTTGTTCCATGAATAGTTTTGTTTTTGTTTTATATTTTTAGTAATACTAAATATTTTATTTATTATATATATAAATTAATTTATGACTATTTTGATTAGAAAATCAATTTTATTTTTATTTTTAATTTTTAATTTCTAATTAATCTAAATTTAGTTAATATATTAAATATTCTATTAATTCATATTTATTTTTAAATATTTTTAATGTATTATTAAATGATCTTAAATGCTCCATCAATTCATATTTGTATTTGTCATTTTTAATAAAAATAAAAATAAAAGAGTCTAAAAATTATTTTGATTACAACTATTTTATTAATTATCTAAAGTAATTAATAAATTTATTACTATATTAAATTTATACTATTTTTTTAAAATTAAAGTTAAGTTAAAAACTATATAACATAATATAATTATGGGACTATTTATAAATTTTATAAAATTAGGAGACTAATTTATAATTTTAGAAAATTATCCGAAACGGTATGGATATTGACCGTTACCAATATAGTATCGTTCCAGAACCAAATCTAGTGCCGGTACTAATACAGGATTTAAAACATTAGTTTTGAGACTTAATTCTAACGAGCTATTTAGAGTCATCTCTTTCTTAAAGAGCAAGTACAACATAATTAGGAATCTCAAATCCTATATTATCTTAACAACTAAAATCACATCTCAATCATCAAGATTACACTTATCCTAAATAACAGATGACATTGTCATCCAAGTATAATTCAATTTTGTGGTTGTTACATATACCAACTAACTAGATAAGATTACATGTAATTCACAAAGATAACATCTTATATGTAAAGATCTCTCAATCTTCTTAGTGATTATCTCACATAATCTTATCTCTTGGAAGTTAATATGATCTTATCCAAAGTGATCTTAGAACCGTATTTTGCCACATCACGAAGATCCCTTCTTAATAATGATGTTTGTTTAAGTCATCTAACCTATCTGCACATAGGTCCACTAAATGTGTACCTATAGTTAAGTTCGTTACCTATGGTTCAATCTAGTTTATTCATGATGCAATCTTATCACTCCATGAATAAGTACAACAACAATTTAAGTTAGTGTAAAACTTTATAGAGTTTACATACTTATGATCTCTTTATTGAAATCAAGTGCTTTAACACACTCTTGGATCTGACATTACTTAGTTGAGCCAATCTTTCGTTAGTATTACATCTAAATCTTGCATCCCCATTAAAGATTTTGGCTAATGTGTACTAATGCGTACTAAATCTCATTTACTCTTGAGTTATTTATTGACATACACCACTTTGCTTATCTACTTATAAGCCTTTATCTTGTCCTCTCATTAATCATGCTCCCCTTATGTTGACCCACTTACCAACTATTAATCAAGGCTCACCAACACTCGCACAATCACCATTCACTTATAATTGTAGGAAATCTTTTAGTAACACAAATTCCTATTTCTCAATGATATCATATGATCAAGACAATTGACTAAATCCCATGAAACCATTTCATAGATGTTCATCTTAAAGACCCATTTATTACTAATTGGCTACCTTCCTTGTGGTGATGATATAAGTTTCCAAGTTTTATATTTATAAAGATATTCAATTTACTCCTACATTATTTATATCCATTGAGAAGCATGGATTATTTATTGATTCTGGGAGAGTTAATGGCTCACCTTTTTCCATTTGAAGATAATATGATATATTTCCCTATATGATATAATTTATGTGCCTTTTATGGTATTTTATGCAATTTAAATTATGAAATTCTAGGGCTTTAGACTCATCTAGTTTTTGGACATCTTGCTTTAATGCTATCTTAGAAAAACCATTTTGTTGAAGTTTCTTTTCCACTTATATTAGCATCTCTAAACTTCTTTATGAAATATTATTGTCCTTTTCTTCTCCTTGTAATTTGTCTTCTATAAAGGTGACATCTTTACTAATTATAAACTTGCCACAATGAGATCCCATAACTAATAGTTCTTTTCTTTGTTAGTATATAATAAAAATAAGTGGTTCTTTAATTATGGATATAATTTTGTGGTTTCTTAGGCATGATGCTTCACATACGTATTACTTTTAAATACATGGAGACTGGAATAATTTAATGGCTTTCCAATCCACATCTTTATCGATGTATTCAAGCAATTTACAATTAACAGAACCTTATATGTAATAAGTAGTATCAACTGCTTCCGTTAAAAAGCCTTACTAAGGCCTATAGCTCCCATTATTACTTCTATTCTTTTTAGCATAGTTCTACTTATTTGCTCTATTGCTTTATTTTATTGAGGACTCTCTTTAAGTATCTTTTTACTTGCAAAATGCATCAAATTTATTATTAATATATTATCCTTTTTTATCTATCTTCAAACACTTAATATTTTTATTGCAAAAATTATCATATCAACTCTTAATATTTTTATCTATATTCAAATCAGACCTTAACGTTTCAAAATATTTTAAAAGTATCATACATTTTATAAATATTAAAAAGAATCCTAATATTTTGCAACATGAACCCATTGTTAATGGAAATTATATTAGGATTCTTTTTAAACATTTTTACAACATTAAGATTTTTAAAAATATTTCTATAATATTAAGATCTGAATTAAATATTTTTAAACGTTAAAATTTGACTTAAATATTAGTGAAACATTGGAATTAGAATGATATTTTTTACCATGTTTTTACTAAAATCAAGTTTATTTTCATCTTGATATGTACACCGATCATCTCCTAAATCAACATTAATAAAAGACACAAAGCACTTTACTCCTAAAAAGGAAATAGTGTTTCTCATTTAGTGACCCAATTAAATTACAGTCTTCTTGAATTTGACGTGGTGAACTTCATCTTGCTTCTAACATGACACTAAAAAAACAAGCAGTGATATTTGTTGTGGATTTTAATTCCATGTTCAAATATATGTCCAAATTTCAAATACTACAACATTGAAAATATTTCACTTAGATTGCTTGAAGTGATTGATGTTTTTGCTTCTAACAGTGACTCCGTTTAACCTGTATAAGTTTGTAGCGATCTACTCTCCCTTCCTAAGTACAAGTAGGTCACAAATTATCTTTTAAAACTTGTTCATAATTTCAATCTTGCCCCTAAGATCGACTCGCCGTCTTGGAAATTAAAAAAAATGTTCTTTAAACCATCAACAATTTCGTACCTTTTGAAGAGTACAAATTATACCATCAAACATTTTTAATTTGATGATTCGAACGCTTGACAATAGTCATCGCAAGTATACACAGATCTTTTTTTTTATATAGATTCACAATAATAGAACTATTCTCTTTTAGAAGTTGGTGAGTTTTTTTATTTAAATTTCAATAATCTTTCTTTAAGTGATTTTTTTTATCATAATTATAAAAATTTTATTTTTACTGCTTGATTTTGATCGATCACATTTATCAGGATTAAAAAGTTTCTCTTTTAATTCACCCAAGAGATGCGAAATGAGTTGACATACATAGGCATTTCCAATATTTCGTATGTAATACGATTGAATAGAAACTACTCATCTTTTTTTTTTTTAATGGGAAACCAACATAAGATAATTTATAGTGGGTTGACTCATTAACTTTCCTTTTAATCTCGTTACTTTTCCTTTGTTTTGGTTATAAACCTTGCGTCCAATCCTATAAATTTAGGAAAAATAAAGGTAAGAGAATAGTAAACGATCATGTTCTTTTTCTTCTTTCCTTCCTCCCAAGTGATAATTTCCAGGCCACTGTTTCCAAGAAAAAAAGAAAAGACTATGGAATGTACAGAATTTCTTAAGCCTGTTTAGTCATATTTTGATTTTTTGTTTTAATTTTTTTAAAATATGAAAATTAATAAAAAAAACACATTAATAAAGTATTAAAATCGAAAAAAAATACAATAAACATTATAAAAATACAATAATCACAATAAAAAATTACAACTCACAATTTAATTAAACATTTCCTTAACCCGTCATATCCTTGTCTCTTTTAAAAGAGCGCCATGGTAACAGAGCTATAACAACCAATACTAGAAATCTTTTATTGAACATTCAGCACCTGATCTTGCCAGGAACAATCAAGACTTTTTAAAGAAACTGAATGACTTTCAGGACGGAAGAACCGAGAGGAACATTAACACGGTAACATATACAAAATGTTCCAGCGTCCGCCTAAAGCTTCTGAACAGTGAAACGATGGAGAAGTTCGAAGTACAGGAAGAGATATCCACAAAAGGAAGATGATTTGCTATGATTAATGGAGCCTCGATCACCTTTAATCTGATAGGGTTTTTCCCACTATGGTAGAGAAGTCAGCAACTGTAACAGAAGTAGGAGGACAAACAGAACACATATGCCCTAAGCAAGATTTTGAAACATTAGCAGCGGTTGTTATCAGTCTCTAGTAAGAGTTGATATTTTAAGACAAGCTTTGTAAAATAAATTGGTGTTAAGAGAGCAAGCTAAAAGCTAACAATTAATTTTTTTTAATATTGAAAAGAGATGTAAAATACGGCTGTTTCGTAAATAAAAGAAGTGACAACAAAACATTTTAAAGAATTCCAGTAATCTAAAATTACAAAAAATCTAGAATGAAGAAAAATATCTGAGTGCATATCTGAAGCTGGAAAAATCAAAGTCAAACACAAACAACAACTCACGAGAATTGGTGCCACGCAGAACCAATACAGTGTCACCCAATAGCAGCCACTCCTAAAGTCGTCGACTATGGAGCTTCCATGAAAACCAATAGACAAGGATAAGAGATAGATAGATAATACGCATTTTATTAATACTTGAATCCAAAGCAACAATAATGGTGGGGTTCATGATTTGATTCGTTTAGTTGTATGTTTAGTCACCGCAAATTGCACACCTGGCTTTGGAAATTTCATGTAAATGGTGTCTCTTTCCCATTTCAATGCAATTTTTTTATATATTTTTTAATATATTTGACTGTTATTTTTGTCCCAACATCTAACTAATCCTCCACATCCGTCAACCACAGACGCCAGCACTGAAGCGTGAGTTAATAAGCTCTGATAGCTACATTTCTCGCTTGATATTGTGGACAGCACAATCCTCTCTTCATGCGCAAATTAACAAGCATACATGCTATAATATTCTTTGGTTTTATTGTTCTATATCCCTGTTAGGGATTATGATATTTAGTTAAATTATTGTAGCTGACATAATTATTGTTGATGACATAATTTAGAGTTCAAAACCCACACGCGATAACACCTAAATAATTATTTTGTGTGTGTTTAAAGTCTTGCAACTTGCTCTTTTACCTTTGAAATAAGTATTAAGTATTATGTCAAGCTCGTAATTAAGATGACGCCGTCTAGTCATAAAGTCATTTCCAATCCAAGATTGTGGAAAGATTTAGCCCTCATAGCCAAGTTGGGAGTTAATAATTATTAGAATTGAGCCACGCTTTTGATACCAGAATGTTAATTTGTGACTCTCAATCTGACAAACCAAAGACGTCGGCAATCCTTGGAATTTTTGTACTTTCCAATACATAATGATAGAATTATCCGAATAAGGGGAAAAGCAGAGGAAGGGGGTTACTCAATGGAAAAGTTGGGGTCTGGAGGATGTTCTAATTGGAAACCAAGACCTTTTTTTGTTCAAGCTTAA